>MEJB01000458.1:0-48290 GCA_001752375.1 Rhazya stricta
AAATGGACTTATAAGCCAAACCGTTAGCCAACAATTATATGTTCAATCTAGCTGGCACGCATTTTACATAAAATCAACGAATTTAGTAAAGGAAAATTCGGGGTGTTACAGTAACAACAATACAAAATATAAATCACGTGAAAACATTCCATATAATCTCAATACATTTCATAACACAATCCCATACAGCCACCACATAACACACAACAAAAGAGGTAGGCAGGTATGGGGATTTACTTACATAGAACTCATAGACAACACATTCAATTTAACAAAAAGGAATCTAGAAGCATCAATACATATGCGTTAATGAAAGGTGAGAATTTACTTGTTTGGAGTCCTTTACGTTAAAGGTTCTTATTTAAATTGTGAAAATGGAATCCCTCGACCTTTCTCAACCTCAACACACTCAAAAACAACCTAATTGTGATTACAGAAGAAAAGTCTATTTGGTACGAGTGTCTAAGCTTAGATATTCAATGTTTATTCCGTGAACGTCATTTGTAAATTTTAATTCATACTTAATTCCCATGTCATCAAATTATCACATTCTTAAAGGTACAATTTAAACTCCTTAGCTCGAGTATTAAACCTAATCTATGTTCTCGCACAATTTTGCTTTAGGACATAATTACGTAGGTTATAAATTCTCAACATCGAATAGTAATATTTTCATCTTTTAAGTCAACAAAATCCAAGTGTCACGAAAGTGGTGTTATGCCTTCCTTGGGCATGCCCTCAGGCAGCGACCGCAACAACCCTGGTCGCCTGGGCATCTGGGCGCTTAGGCGCTTGCTGGGTGCCTAGTTGCTGGGGTTTGTTTGCCCAGCAACAGCCTCCAACGGACCTATTTCCAGCAAGGCTTCCGGCCACAAGTAGAACAGCTCGAGGAGTTATGGCTGGTGACATAAAGAAACCGGAGGCAACATGCTGAGGATTCAACCTCCGTGCTACTACTGGTTTCTGTGACAAATGGATCTGGTTGAGTAGAGAAGAAGAAGATGGCAGATTTAGCTCAGAGACAACCGGCAGGAGGCAAAACAGAATGGCTGGTTGTGCGGTTCTCGGAGCTTCACTGGTTTCTGTGACAAATGGATCTGGTTGAGTAGAGAAGAAGAAGATGGCAGATTTAGCTCAGAGACAACCGGCAGGAGGCAAAACAGAATCGCCATCGACGTGCAGGAAGCAGCGATCCGGCAGCGGATGTGCATATAGAGTGTCGACGAGTCAGACCTGGATGAGCT
Organism: Rhazya stricta; assembly: GCA_001752375.1. Classification (NCBI taxonomy): domain Eukaryota; kingdom Viridiplantae; phylum Streptophyta; class Magnoliopsida; order Gentianales; family Apocynaceae; genus Rhazya; species Rhazya stricta. The sequence continues at coordinate 1,245 of MEJB01000458.1, forward strand.
GTTGCTGCACGCGGATGAGCAGAGATGGCAGATCTGGGAGATAGCAGGAGAACTCCGGTCAAGTCGCGTTAATTTATGTCATGAACGGCTCCGAAATCTAGTCGCAGCTCCGAGCATTGGAGATTGATGAGTCAACCGGATGCTTGCTGCGAGCAAGGATTCCCCTAGCACCGGCTTGGGTAAGAGATCTCGAGTGGATCTAGACGGCCCAGTTGCAAGCTTCCAGTAGCTATCTTGGCAAGTAGAGGGAGAGGAGGAAGRGAGAGGGAGAAGAAAGAGAGAGGAGAGGAGAGGCCACGATGAGCGGCGTTTGGCAGATAGAGGGAGAAAGGAGGCGACGAGTGCAGCGGCAAAATTTTTGGGAATAGGGTGGCAGAGGTTAGGGTTTCGGGAGGAATAAGAAGGTTTAGGGTTTTTCCTTTTTTATTTTTTCTCTTTTTTTTAATTACTTGGGCTGTAACTTAATTCCTTCGGGCCTCCCCATTCCGTAACTAATCCAATCCATTAAATTAAATTCTACGGACTTTTCTTTCGATAAAAATCTGATTTTCTGAATGAAAACGAATAAGCTCAAGAGGTCGAGCCTCTAACCAATTGAGGATCCTAATCTGACAAACACGGTAATTCCGTACTTATGAAACGTACAATTGAAATATTAACCGCATAAAAAATTATCCAACCCTAGTTGTAACATCCCGGATTTTATTTTTATGAATATTTATTTAAGCTCGTGAAATTGTGCCAATTAGGGTTGGACATTTTATATGTGATCAATATTTTTTTAAATCGTACGTTTAATAAGTGCGAAAATATTGTTCGTGTCGAATAAGAATTTTYGTTAGTTAAAGGCTGGACTCGTGGGCCTACTTATTTGTTAGTCGGAAGTTGAGCTTTTTATCGAAGGGAAGCCCGTTATATTAAAATAACGGATTTTAGGTTAGATTTGGATGGGAAGGCCCGACGGGTTTGGATTACGGCCCAAAATATAAATTAAAAAAGAGAAAAGAAAATATATAAGGAAATAAAAAGAAAGAAAAAGAAAGAAAAAGAAAGCAAAGAAAAAAAAAGAAAAACCATAAAGAAACCCTTCATCTTCTACCCCAAGCCGCCGCCGCCGCCGCCGCCCACTTCCAGGAAGCCCTACCCGCCTCCTTCTTCCTCTCTTCTCGCCGCCGCCATCTGGGACTGCCGTTGCCTCTTTCTCCCTCTACCGACCGCTCGCCTTTCCGCATCTCTGTTCGCTGTTGCACGCCACTCTCGTCGCCGCCAACAGCGTTGTCGATTTCTCGGAGCCTCGACAGATCTGCTCGCATCAGATCTGTGGCCGCTCGGAGGAACGCTGCAAAGCGACCCGCACAGCCAATCCTCGCCGATGCGTGTCGTCCATCCTCGTCTACTGCTCGTGCCCGCCTTCTGGTCCCCCGCGTCGCGGCGAGTCGCTTAACACGCCAGAGCGGCGATTCTCTCAACGCCTCCCGGGAGTCAGCCAGTCAACCACTCTGGATCCAAGTTCGGTGTCGCCCAACCCTTCTGTGCTTCCATCGCTCCTTCTCCTTCCTCTTCTCGGCTCGATCCGATCTGCTCGCCCAGAAACGCCCGAGCGACCCGATCTGATCTTCCTTGCGCCGCGCCAGATTCCGCCAAGTCGCGAGACACACGCCATTGCTGATCTACCCGTCGCCGGAGCTCGTCGGAAAACGGGTCCTGACTGGCGATTTGCCAGCGATTAGAACAGAGCCAGAAAGGTGCTAGCGCTAGACCAGCAGCAGCAGAGCAGCAGCAGGCGCCCAGTGCCCAGCGCCCAGCTTGCCCAGCAGCACCAGGCGCCCAGCTCGCGCCCAGGCGCCCAGTGCCAGCGCCAGGCGCCAGGCGCACCGACGCCCAGGGCCATTGTGCGCATCTCTTGAACGCACGTTCGGAAATCCATTACTGCTCCCGCAACATCCGAATATCATGAATTTAAGGTGAAACGCTAATACTTAATATTAAATTTTAAGACTTGTAAATAAATATACTTGAAGTGAATTCATGGGATAACGTAGTTAGGTAGGTTTATACCCGAGCTAAAGAGTCGAATTGTACCCTTAAAACGTAATGTGTAATATTATGAGAACTAAATTAGATTTATAAACTTATAAAGGACAATGTTGGATTAACCGCATAATACTTAATTTGAGACGATCGAAACTAAGTAGACCCTCTTCTGTAATCAACTAGGTTATTTCGAGGGCTTACATTGAGATCGATCGGAGGAGTCCACTTCCAACTTAAGTAAGAACCCGTTTACGTACAGGACGTCGAGTAAGTAATCCTCTCATCTCATTAATGTATGTGTGTGATTGTTATTTAATCTGAGATTTATGTAAGTAATCCTCTCATCTCATTAACATATGTGTGTGATTGTTATTTAATCTGAGATTTATGTAAGTGATCCTCTCATTCATATCATTATGAATAAATGAATTTAAATGCTTTTAAATTGTTGGAATATGTGTTGTATGAACTTTTATGTCGATGTGTGGAATTGTGATGAAAGTTGAATTATTCATATTTAGTAGTACTTTATGTTGAAGAATGCTGTTGTGTTTTCATATCATGTACTATTTATTGAACGTTATATTATATAATATTGAACGCGTTTCATGTCGTGAGCATGTAGTTAAAAGTTTACATCACATTTGGCATGAGCCGTTCACGCATTTAGGAAGTGAACTRTTAGAAAATGGGATTTTGAAGGAAAAGGTAAAGTTTTGGAAATGTTAAAGTTTTAAGAAAGGAGTGTAATACTAGCCATGAAGGATATGAGTGGGAAATGGGGCGTGAGGGACTGACGCACCCGAACCGACACTCTGGGAGGGAGGTAATGATTCACCTCTGGGAGGTGAAGAGAAAAAGGAAAAGTAAAGGAAGAGAATGTAATCGGGTTCCAAAGAACAAATGGCCTACTGCAGCCTAATGGTTAGGCGTTACACTCTAGTGAGCTCGCAATTGAAAGGAAATGGAAAGTTTTTACAGTAAGTGAATTTTGAAAGAAAGTTGTAAAGGAATTTTGAAAAGAGAATGTTTCGGAAAGTTTTTCATTTAAAAAGGCGAAACCTTAAAGTTTTATGATATGTAGGGCATGTTCATGCATTCATGCATGAGGTTACTTACTGAGCTTTTTAGCTCATTCCTTTCCCTCATATTTCATTGCAGATGATATGTAACCAGATGGGGAAAGGAGGTCGCTTGTGGGCGAGCTATGATACCCGGGAACTGACTTTCGAGTCCATTTATGTAATAATATATATTATTTTCGAATAGTTTAAATTCTTGAAGCTTCCGCTGTCTTCATTTTTAATGGTTTAAAATTGTTTGAGACTTCCGCTGCCTTTATTTTTGAATGAATGTTGAGTATTAAATGTAGTTGATTATTTGCGAATGGAATGACGTAACATTCCCGGATTAGGATAAGGTTCCTAATCTGGGGGTGTTACACTAGTTGGCATACAAATTCACAAAATCAAACAAAGTTAATAAAAGTAAAATTCGGCATATTACACAAATGCCAGAGAAGTCATGCATAACACGTGCTTACTATGGAGAGGCTCATACTTTTGACAATTGTCCATCTAATCTAGAATCATTGTGCTACATTGAAAACTTCAACAAGAACAACAATCTTTTCTCTAATACGTATAATCCAGAATGGACGTGACATTCAAATTTTTCATGGCTAGTGATACTAAAAACCTACAAAGGAAGGGGAAAGAGGACTGCAAGGCGATTATATTCAAAAGTGGCAAGGAACTGGAAAACTTAGTAGCTGAAGCAAAAATTCAGAAGGAATCCACAACAACTTAGAATGAGAGTGAGTTAATTGAAAACTAGAAGGAAGTGCTGCAGTATTCAGGCACTGATGTGCCGCTACTACCTCCGTTTCCACAAAGATTCATGAAGAAGTATCAAGACAAGTAGTTCAACAAGTTTCTCAAAATTCTGAAACAACTGTGTAATACCCGGGATTTCTCCTTTATTAACTTTGTTTGATTTTGTGCGAAATTATATGCCAACTAGGGTTGGAATTTTATATGTGATTAATATTTTGAAATTGCACCTTTAATAAGTACGAAAATATTATCGTATCGAATAAGCGTCATTGTTTGGTTAAAGGCTCGACTCGTTGGCCTATTTATTTGTTAGTCGAAAGTTGGGCTTTTTTATCGAAAGGAAGCCCGTTATATTTAATTTACGAATTTTGGGTCAGATTTGTATGGGAAGGCCTGAAGGGTTTGGGTTACAACCCAAAATATAAATTTAAAAAAAGAAAATATATAAGAAAATAAAAAGAAAGAAAAGAAAAGAAAAAAAGAAAAACCTAAAGAAACCCTTCATCTTCTTCCTCCAGTACACCGCCGCCGCCGCCCCCGTTTCCCCTYTGCCTACCCAAAGGCGCTTGTCGTGGCCCTTCCTTGCTCCAGTCTCACAAACTCGCGTTCCTTCTGCTGTCGCATTCTCTTGGAAAATATTTATCGTTAAAGGCCTCGATAAACATCTCCCAAGTGAAAAGACTAGAGTCTCCCTCATGCTGGCGTTGAACCATCAACTACTAGTCATACGCCTCCCCTTGGAGCATGTACGCAGCATGGTCAACCTTCTCTTCCCTGGAGTATCGCATGACAAAGAAGGTTTTATGTATCTTTGTCAGCCAATTCTCGGCTTCCACAGGATTAGTGGTACCTGAGAATGGTGGTGGGGTGAGCCTTTTAAATCTGAGATCTTCTCGTATTCCCGTGTTTCGCCCCTCCTCGACTGGCTAGCCTGTCCGAAGGTGGTCATTGCCTGCATAAAGGCCTCCATGGTCAAATTGGAGTCCCTTGTGTGGTATGGGTACTACCTATCCCTTCATCCTAGGGCTGAACCGCCCCGTCATGTGCTTGAGAACGCGTAGTATGAACCATTACTAAATCAAAAAATTTTATCGTGTAAGAACTTATATGTAGACGTAGCGCACGATTACAAAATCGAACATTATATTTTACCCCAAATTCAAAGCAAAATCAAGATATACTATAACACTTAACATTCAACCCATTCCAAAATTTAAATCAAAATAGAGACTTAACACTTAACATTCAACTTAATTGAGAATTTAAATCAAAAATACAAAATTAACACTTAACATTTAACTCATTCGAGAATTTAAATCAAAATACAACTTAATAGATGGTCCAAGAAAGGAAGCTTGTGGCATGGCTTGATATCCACATACTTTTCAAATATTCATAAATTATTTTCTTATCAAGTCTACAGAATCATTTTTAAAATCCTAAGCTCTGATACCAAAAYTGTAATGCCCCTAGATTAGGAATTGTCCTAAGTTGAGAATATTACATTATCTTACTCATAGAACAATTAATTACTATAGGAAATAAAAGAAGTCTAAACCTTTGTCTAATATTTTATAAAAATTTTGGCATAGTTTCCTTTGCAATCTCAATAACTGCTCCCTACATACACTCAAAAAGTTCTCAATATTCTCAAACACCCATTCAGAAAATACTCTCTAATCCAATTAAACATCCACCGTAAAGAGAAATATGCTTCAACAAATTTCTTATCAACCAAACAATTATTCAAACAGAAATTTGAAGAAATCAAAAGAATTTAAAACACATTCAGCTAAACTAAATAAGAAATAGTTAACTACTATCTAAATCCTTAAAATTTATTTATAACATGCTTCAAGGTATCTTGGTTTGCCCACAACTGACCTCCTCGCACCATCTGGCTTCACATCATTTGAAATGCAACGAGAGAAATAGAATGAGCTATGAAGCCCAGTAAGTAAATCTCATGCATGAATGCATAAACTCACTTTTTCATGAATTATATAAAACAAAACTCACTTTTTCAATAAAAAATTTCAAATCATTTTCTTGTATAGCCTTTCCATAAAATCTTTCCTTTCAAAATTCATAACTTGTAAAACCTTTCATTTCATTACATTCGTGAGCTCACTAGCGTGTAACGCCTAGCCACTAAGCTCTGCAGTGGGCCATAGTTATTTGGAACCCAATCACATTCCTACCGATAGTACCGCAAAGCGGTTAACATTCCTTTTTCAAAAAAAGTTTTCTTTCCATACTTTCACCTCCAAGGAGGTGAACATTCCATTCTTACCTACACTCCAAGCGCCGGTCCCCTGTGCCCCATTTTTCACTCACATCTTTTGTGGCTAGGTTTATACTTCTTTCCGAAAACTTTAACATTTTCAAAACTTTAACTTTTTCCTTTAAAATTCCATTTTCTACCATTCACTTTCTAAGTGTGAATGGCTYATGCCAAAAGTRATGTAGAATTCTAACTACATGCTCATAACATGAAATGCATACAACCGTACATAACATATCATTCGACAACCGTACAAATTATGAAACATGCTAACATACCATTCGACATAAAGGTAATACAGGATATGAACACATGTAATATTCCACACAATTTACACACATCAACATACAATCCATACACAACATATTAGAGTAATTAGAAGAGTTCAATTACATTTATTCATAACATTAATGAGATGTGAGGATTACTTACCTAGAACTCGGATTCAATAACAATCACACACATACATTAATGAGACTGTGAAAGTTTACTTACATAGAACTCAAACTTAATACACATTCAATTCACGTAAGAGCAATTATAGCCACAACACACATATGTTTATGAGGATGTGAGAATTCACTTACATAGAAATCTCATATCCAACACATTAATCTACTTAAAGGAATTCAGATATATCCAATCATATGCGTTAATGAAATGCGAGAATTTACTTACATAAATCTCAAATTAAATAACAACCACACATATATTTAATGAGAATGTAAGAATTTACTTACCCGCAGTCCTTTATGCTAAAGGTTCTTATTTAAGTCGCGAATGAAATCCCTCGACTATTCTCAACGTTAAGGCACTCGAAACGACCTAATTTTGATTATAGAAAGATAGTTTATTTAGCATGATTGTCTCAACTTAGATATTCAGGGTTTATTCCAATAATGTCAATTGCCAATTATTAATACATACTTAGTTCCTACATTACTAATTATCACGTCTTTTAAGGCTACAATTTAAATTCTTTCGTTCGGGTATTAAACTTAATTTATTTTTTTCACAATTTTACTTTAGAATATAATTTTATAAGTCATAAATTTCAATATCAATTAATAATATTTTCACCTTTTAGTTCACAAAGTCCAAGTGTCTCGGGAAATTATTTTGGGTTCTCGAGCGTCTGGGTGCCTGGGCATCGGTGCGCCTGGGCACTAGCTGGTACTGGTGCTGGCATTGAGCCCTGGCACCAGTAACTCCTTGTTCTTGTCCGAAACTTGGTTAATCGGCCAAAATAGTTTGCCGCCGGCGACCACAGCTCAGCAGCAATGACTGAGAGCAAGGGTGACGGCCAAGCGGCTAGAGATCTGGCTTCAGTGGAAGAGGAAAAATATTGAGCAGAGAAGGAGAAGAAGATAGCGACGGTAGATCTAGCGTGTCTGAGTTGCACAGATCCAGTTACGCCGAGCAGAAGAAGTAGAAGAAGATGGCTTACCAAATCTGGAGGCGCGGATCGCACGCCTCTGGCGGACGTTTTGGTCAGCGCTGGTGCGGACCACCGATCATCGATCCGAGTCCGAGAGTGAGAGAGGGAAACCGAAGAAGAGACCTGGAGTGGTCTGCTTGGCTCGACCAGAATGGGCAGTCTCCCGGTGTGCGCCTTGCTGCGACTCGAGCAAGTGACAGCCTCAGTGATGCGTGCTGCGAGCGGCTTTCAAGTASCAGCATGGTCTAATGTGGCAGGCCGATCGCAAATCTTGACAAGCAGCGACCACTTCAAGCGTCGGCAGTGGAGAAAGGGAAGAGAGAAGAAGAAGCAAGGAAGGGCCGCGACAAGCGATGTCGGGTACGCAGAGGGTAAAGCGGCGGCGGCGTATAGGAGGAAGAAGATGAAAGGTTTCATTAKGTTTTTTTTCTTTTCTTTTCTTTTCTTTCTTTTTATTTTCTTATATATTTTCTTTTTTTAAAAATTTATATTTTGGGCTGTAACCCAAACCCTTCGGGCTTTCCCATCCAAATCTAACCCAAAATTCGTAAATTAAATATGACGGGCTTCGTTTCAATAGAAAAGCCCAACTTCGACTAACAAATAAATAGGCCCACGAGTCGAGCCTTTAACCAAACAATGACTCTTATTCGATACGGATAATATTTTCGTACTTATTAAAACGTGCGATTTCAAAATATTAATCATATATAAAATTTCCAACCCTAGTTGGCATACAATTTCATGCAAAATCAAACAAAATTAATAAAGGAGAAATTTCAGGTATTACAAACTGTATATCAATATGCTGCTAGGTAAGGAATTAAAGCAAATTCCCAACTACGTGAATTTCATGAAGGAAATACTATCAAAAAAGAGAAGACTAGGAGAATTCAAAACTATAGCATTGACCAAGGAATATACATCAATCCTTCAAGAGAAGTTGCCCCAAAGCTGAAAGATCTTGGAAGCTTTGCTATGCCTCGCTATGCTGAAAATTCTTCTAGTGGATAAGCATTATGTGCTTAGGAGCAAGCATTAATCTAATGCCATGTCCATTTTGAAATAGATGGGTATTCAAGAGGCTAGACTAACCACAATCACATTACAACTTGTTTATAAAATAATTGAAGTTCAAGTGGAAAAATTTATCTTTCTAGTAGACTTCATTGTCCTTGATTATAAGCAGACAAAAAAGTTCCCATCACTATAGGCAGACCATTTCTTGCTAGAGAAAAAAATGTGATAGATGTGTAGAAGGGATAGCACTTGAGAATAGATGACCAGCTAGTGACACTTAACGTGTTCAATGCTCTAAAATTTCACGTTAAAATGGTGGAATGTTCCTTCATTGAAATAGTTGACACGCTACGGGGGAGAAGTTATAGGAATGCTATAGCAAAGATATAACAAAAGGTCATGTTAAAATGGAGGAATATTCCTCTATTGAAATTGTTGACACGCTGCTGAAGAGAAGTTATAGGAATGGTATAGCAAAGATACAACAAAGGGGACAACAAAATTCTGTAATGACCCCCTCCCGTAGGTTCCACTGAGGCTGTTCGACGTCGCCTGCCTCTTGACTGYAGTACAATTGAATGTTCAAAGCAACCAAATGGGATATGGATGCCAAATTAAGTGCATATCCTTACAATAATTGAACTCCTAAATATACAAAATTTGAACTCCACAATAACAACCCAGTTAATATAAGAGTACAACTCCCAAATGACATTATAGATGCTAAAACTATTACAAATATCCAGACATCACAAAATTTATAATATGGCATAACTCTTCTAAGCCCGGAATCACCTGAACTCTCTATGTATCTGCAYCTATCACTAAAATATGAAAGAAAACAATGAGCTACGCTTAGTGAGCGCCGWGTATGAGAGTATGCTTTAGCAGTGGAAAATACTCTGAAAAGCARATTACATGAATTTGAGTAAAGAAAACATTCGATAAATCCTACTCAAATCATTTTCTTTAAAGTAGTATGACTAATACCTCATTTAGGAAATGATGCATTTCTAAAAGCAAACCAAGTGTAGAATGCAATTTTGGAAATAAGTTGAATCAAGAAATGCATTTCTCGAAAACAGGCTAAGTCATGCAAACCATTTCATGAACAATATAGTGTCAGGAGTACAACCGTAACCGGAGTAGTTTTCACTCTACATGATCAAGTTGCTAGCCTTATCACCTCGTATATGCATGCAACTTACAATCGCACTCCAAACAATAACAAGTGAGCTGGCTAACAAGGCTATGGGCATTGATCGCCCTAGGGTTAAACCTCCTAACCAAGGGTATAAGCATTCAACATGTATTATAGGTACCATATGCCGCAACCATCCACCCGATGCGGTCTCGACTTGCCATAAATATGATCCACCGATTTTTGGCTATTTAGAAACTCCTAAAGCATTGCCGTCCAAAYAGCTCAAGAGGTTCTCACACTGGGGACCATCCAAGTGCAGTATGTTGCCTGCTGGACTAGTACTTGGAGTCACCGACTGAGTACTCAATCATCACAATATGTACACAATCCGACTGTATCAATAAAAACCTTGATGCACATATAAATCAAGGACATTATGGAACCCGTATTGAATACAATGCCAATTATAAAAACAACCATTCGATATCTAAATCTAATTTTTCGTGTCCATCAAGTAAACATATGATTTAAATAGAACAACTCATGCGATAAATCATGCCAAAATAAAATCTATCATATGTAAAAGCTTTTAGAAACAACATGCACAACAAATCTCCAAAAGTGCTTGAAGGGTATTCATGTTCATGTTTAATATATTCGGGAGGACTTGAAAATATCTTTCTAGAATATGATGTACATAACACATACTTTATGATATTTATAAAATGGAAGGACTCGCATTAAAACATTCGAAAAATACTTAAAAGCAATTCTCAAGGGTAACAAAATCACTTGCAAGTGGAGTTTATAAAACAAAAGGACTCACTTGGGTCTTCTTGATTTGTATACTAAACTTTTAATCTCGTTGAGTATAATATCCTATGATTAGATTATACAATCTTCTTAGTTTATGTCTTGTAATAAGGCTAAAGCAATCTTAGAAAAGTAAAGGAGATAAAGGATCCCTTAATCGTTACCCAAGCCCCAAGATTCTAGTGAAATCGGATTTAGGATTTCTTTTACTCTTCAGATATACGAAGTTCTATTGAAAAATAAAAACATAATAACACTCTCCATTCCCATTAGAAAAGTCGTATTACTATTTTTATTTAATATTCAAGGCCAAGTCATCAATATTAATTATTCCTACCCTACCTTTTGTATGTACAAAATAAATTAGACCTCTATTTCTCATTAAACTACATTTATTATTATAAAATAAATAAGTATATAAGAACTTCTAATCATTATGGGAATATAATAGATAATTTATCGGGATTACTAAAAAAATTAAATAAAATTAAAATTCCTTACGATTCTAATACGAGTGATTGCTTGTGCTTTGCTCTAGCACATAATACGCGAAAACAAACATTATATTATTTGGTATGAATATCGTATATTTCAAAAATTATAATCAGATATCCAAGCTTCTTTAAATAAGTTGATAGAAATATCAAAATCACATTGTTTAAGTAATTTCATCTTTCATCTATTAATTTATAACAAGCAAAACCCTTTGCTCAGAACTTCTTTCGAGTTTGGTATCTAAGGGAGATCCAAAATTGACATGAGATTGAGATAGAATGAAGCTATTAAATATTAAATTTTTAATTCACATTCTTAATAGTTTTGTAACTCAGAGATAAAATTTACTATGATTTTGTTAATAGTGAGTACTACTATGACTTAGTTAACGCCAAATGAGACAAATCCTTCATTCGTGCTCAAATCTTCAATGGGCTCTCTCTCAACTTTGATGGTGGAATTGGTGGGGTTACAGGAGTATATTTGTAATACCTGAGATTTTACTTTTATGAATTTTGTTTGATCTAGTGAAATTGTGTGCCAACTAGGGTTGAAAATTTTCTATGTGATTATTATTTAATTGTACGTCTAAATAAGTACAGAACTATTGTGTTAGTCGGATTAAGGTCCTTGGTTGGTTAGAGGCTCGACTTGTTGGGCTTATTCGTTTTTCATATGGAAACTAGTTTTTTATCGAAAGAAAAGCCCATAGCATTTAATTTAATGAACTGGATTGATTATCGAATGAAAGGCCCGAAGGATTTAGTTTGAAGTTAAAAAAAGAAAAGAAATATTAAAAAAACAGAAACCCTAAACTTTTCTTCTTTCCCACCAGACCCTACCCATCACCGCCCCCCCATTCCCGAAAATTCCTGCCGCTGCACTCGCCGCCTCCCTTTCTCCCTCTATCTCTCCCACGCTCTCTCTCTCTCTCTCTCCTCCTTCTCTTCCTCCTTCCCTTGCCGTTGATCGTCACAGGCTTCCTGACGCGCATGTGATTAGACCTGCAAGGGAGCTAATCGTGACACCTCTTCNGCCTCCCTTTCTCCCTCTATCTGCCCGACGCCGCTCGTCGTGGCCTCTCATCATCTCTCTCTCTCTCTTCCTTCTCTTCCACCTTCCCTTGCCATCGACGGTCACATGCTTCCTGCCGTGCATGTGATTTGATCTGCAAGTGAGCTAATTGTGACACCTCTTCATCGGATAGGGTTGTAGATCTAAAGGGACGTTGGACCTTTCTGCTCGTCGATTCGCCTTAGTGGCAATTTAGCCAGACCTTCATCTCTACCCCGCCAGACTTGCTTGCGATCCGCCATTGCTGTGAGCCTAGGTTCCTCGATATCGCCTATCTCCCAACTTGTTGCTGCTGTGCACGCATTATCGCTTGAAAAGGACATTGACTCAACAGACTGCAGATCTGCTTGCCGCTGCGTGACCAAAGAATTTTTGCAGCAATCGTCTAGATCCGTTAGATCTGCAACTGCTTGGAGAGGTGAGCCACACGAYGCCGCTCATTGCTGTTCTGCTTTCTTGTTCGCAAGCAGTGCGCTTCTAATTTCCGTTGTCTGCAGATCTCCACCTGCTACTAGAATTGAAGCCCATTGGCGGCCAGCCAATGCCCACATGTGTGCTTGTCGTTGCGGCTGCTTGCTACTGTGTAGCTTGCGGCTCAGACGCCCAGCAACAGGCGCCCAGATGCCCAGGCGACCAGGCCGGTATGTGACCAAGGCTGTGGCGTATGCGCGGCCTGAGTGCACGCCCGTGGCACAACGCCATTTCCGCGACACTTGGAGTTCGTGGATTTAAAGGTAAAAATATTACTACTCGATATTGGAAATTGATGACCTACGAAATCATGTCCTAAAGTGAAATTGTGGGAGAACATAGATTAGATTTAATACTCGAGCTAAGAAGTTTAAGTTGTACCTTTAAGAATGTGATAATTGGTGATGTGGGAATTAAGTATGAATTAAAAATTAACAAATGACGTTCATGGATATAAGCGTTGAATATTTAAGCTTAGACAATCATATTAAATGGACTTTCTTTTGCAATCATAATTAGGTCGTTTTTGAGCGCATTAACGTTGAGAACAGTCGAGGGATTTCGCCTTGCAATTTAAATAAGAACTTTAACGTAAAGGACTCCAATTAAGTAAATTCTCACATTCTCATTAATGGATATGTATTGATGTTTTTAAATTCCTTTTTGGTAAATTGAATGTATTGGAACTAAATTCTATGTAAGTAAATTCCCATATCCGCCTACCTTTTTCATTATGTGTTATGTGGTGACTGTAATGGAATGTGTTATGATTGTATTGAATGATTTCACATAATGTGTATATTTTGTACTGTTATTATGTTGAATGGTGTTTATATACAGTTTATGTATTTCATGTCATGGGCATGTAGTTGTAGTATTCTACATCATTCCTGGCATGAGCCATTCATACATTTAGAAAGCGAATGGCTTTGGAAATGAAATTTGAAAGAAAATGAAATGTTATAAGTGAATTATTTTCAGGAAAAGGTTAAGATTTTTGGAAAGGAGTGTAAACCTTGCCATGAAAGATGTGAGTGGGAAATGGGGCATGGGGGACCGGCGCACCCGACCAACCCTCTTGGAGGGTAGGGAGATATGTATTGTTGACCCCTTGGGAGGAAAAGATGAAAGGAAAAGTAAAGTAATGTTAACTGTTTTGCGGTTCTACCTGTAGAAAATCTGATCGAGTTCCAAAAAATAATGGCTAGATATTATACTAAGTGAGCTCATGACTTTAAAGGAATAGAAATGTTTGAAAAGTTCTTACATCTTGAAAGGAATATTTTAATGAGAAATTTTATGAAATGGAAATATTTTAGAAAGCGTTTATTGAGAAAGTGAAATTTTATGACTTATGACATGTAAGGCATTATTCATGCATTCATGGATGGAATTTGCTTATTGAGCTTTATAGCTCATTCCATTTCCTTCATTTCACATTTCAGGTGATGTGTAGTCAAATGGTGCGTGAAGGCTGCTGATGGGCAGGTCTTGATACCCCGAAGGATTATTTAAATAAATTTTACTGAATAAGATAGATGGTTGACTAGAATGGTTTTATGTATTGTTCAAGATAATTCTTTATTTGTTCAACTAATCGTGTTTTAAATTCTTTCAAGTACTGACAAGMAAAGATCTACTCCTCTACTTTTAACTTACCTAGTAACCAGAAGTATTCATGTACCCTATGTATACATTTTCATCAAACAATGAGGTGAGGCATGAGTATGCTATAGCAACTCAAGAATTATGATTTCTGTTGAGTAACCAGGGGCCTTCTTCACAAAATGTTGACTTTCATGTAAAAAGCTCGAGTAACATCAAAGAGTGGTGCACAAATGAAAGAAAGTAGAAAAATAGAAAAATAGAGAATGAAAGCAGCAAAATGCTGTAGCATTAACATAAAACCCCCTAGCAAAATATTCTTTTTACCACCTAAGTTTGGAAGCATTTTTCCTATGATTGAGATTTCATTAGCCAATCCTTAGGATCATTTATCAAGTCCAATGATCTAGACTTGAGATAGCTTACACGGCAAAAAAGTTCTCTAGTCTTGGTTCATACAACAAACATTTTCGAAACACTCAAACCGCTAGAAAGTAAATGATGTTTGGAATAATATAGTAGTAGAGGTTGCAAAGAAGGCATTAGTTAAGGTCACAAGCTGGCAGACTTGAGAATTATGAGCTCTTTGTTAGAGCATATTTCTTGTGTCATTGCTCGAGGACTAGCAAATATTAAGTTTGGAGGTGTAATAAGAATTATAAGTAGTATTTTTTTGTATATCTCATTTAACCCTAATTATACATGCAAACACTGTCTTTCATTAATGTCTTTGTTTTAGATTTTCACTTTTGCCTTGACTTTTGGAGTATAATTGAAAAATGTTGAAAATCATGAGAAGACTAAGTTAATATTGTTATTTTTGTAGAAAAGATCATTGCTAGACTTAAGAGGAGAAAAAAAAATGCCATGCTGAAACAACAAGTACAAGTGGGACCACAAGGCACAAAAAGTGAGAGAGCGACAAAAAAGACAATGCTGTCTTATTGGCAATACTAGTAGAGAGAAAAAAAGGGGACCACATGCTAGATCAAATGTTTACCCTATAAAGTAGAAGAACATCGAACCACAAAGAGAGGATACACTTAGATAGACCTAGATAGGAGAGGTTTTCTTTGAAAGAATAATCTAACAGAATAGTGTCCTTAGTTTTAGCCATAGAAATATTTCAAGTTCCATTCTTAGTTTTAGCCAAGGAAGAAAAAGACGACATTCTTCTCTTCCAATCTCAGTTGCATTATGTGTAATACCCGAGATTTTTACTTTCTATGAATTTTTGTATGGTCGTATGATTATGTGTGCCAACTAGGGTTGGATAATTTTCTATGTGGTTATTATTTTATCGTACGTTTAATAAGCATGGGATTATTGTGTTAACCGAATGAGAGGCCTGGGTTGGTTAGTGTCCAACTGGTTAGGCTTATTCATTTCTCATTGAGAAACTAGATTTTTATCGAAAGGAAAGTCCGTAGGATTTAATTTAATGGACTGGATTGGTTATAGAATGGGGAGGGCCAAGGGTTAGGTTAAGGCCCAAGTTTTAAAAAAAAAAAAGAAAGAGAGAGAAAAGGGGATTAGGGTTTCAGCCACACCTAACGCTCCCAGCTCCATCTCCATCACTGCTGCCACCGCCCCCATTCCCAGGAAATTCTTACCGCTGCCACCCCTTTCCGCTACACTTGCCGCCTCTCCTTCCCCAACGTTACGCTGACCGTCTTCGCCAGCTGCTTGAGAGGTTCGCAGCGGGCCACCAGTTGCAGTCAGTCTCGGCTCCGTCGATGTGTGCCGCTCAGCCGACTCGTGCAACTCTCAGCCAAGCGAAACTAGTCGACTGTCCAAACATTCAGCCAGCGCTGGTCCAAATCTGGACCTTGCCACAACAACTGCTGTCGCCCAGATCTGCCGTCAATTTCCTTTGCTTATCGTGTGCTGCTGTTGCCCATTGCCCGAACTTGGTTGGAGCTATGAATCATTGCCGCACCTCTGCTAGCGCCACTTGTCARAGCTCAAACCCAATTTCTGGCTACTTGAAGAATCCAGATTCCGTTCAACGGGTTCAAGAGTCATAGCTACACCAAATCCAGAGTTTCTGTTCAAATCCAGAGTTGCTGGTACTTAGCCTTCGGCCCATGCACGACCAGTGCCCAGGCGACTAGCCTAGGCAACCTGCCACTTAGACTTAGGAAGATTAGCCTAAGTCCAGCCAAGAGCAAAAAAAAAAAAAAAAAAAATCGAATAGTTGCACAGACGCCCAGGAGACCAGGCACCGTGCGCGACTAGGGCTGTTGCGCGCAGCTGCCTGAGTGCATGCCGGGGTGCAACGCTATTTCTGCAACACTTAGTGTTTGTCGATTTAAGGTGAAAGTATTGTCATTCAATTTTGAAATTTGATGACTTATGTAATTATGTCCTATAGTGAAATTATGGGATAACATAGATTAGGTTTAATACCCGATCTAAGGATGAGTTTAAATTGCATAAAGAATGTGTTTTGACTTAAAAATGTATTGTTTTTGGTATTACCATTATCAATGATTGAGAGGTGTAAAAAGCTATGAAATAAGTTGAACTCTTAAGAATGTGATAGTTTGGCTATGTGGGAATTAAGTATGAGTTAAACGTGGTAAATGACGTGCATGGAATAAGCGTTAAATATTTAAGCTTGGATAATCGTATTAAATGAATTTTCTTTTTGTAATCATATTTAGGTCATTTTTGAGCACGTTGACATTACGAGTGGTCGAGGAACTCCACTTTGCAATTTGAATAAGAATTTTMATGTAAAGGACTCCAAGTGAGTAAATCCCTATACCCACCTACTTATTCCGTTGTGTGTTATGTGGTGACTATATTGGACTGTGTTATGGAATGTGTTATGATTGTGTTGAATTATTTCCTATAATATATATTTCATACTGTTATTATGTTAAATGGTATTTAAATATGGTTTTATGTAGTTCGTGTCATGGGGATATAGTTATAGTATTCTGCATCATTCCTGGCATGAGCTATTCGTACATTTAGAAAGTGAATGGATTAGGAAATAAAATTTAAAAGAAAATGAAATTTTATAAATGAATTATTTTCAAGAAAATGTTAAGATTTTGAAAAGGAGTGTATACCTAGCCATGAAAGAAGTGAGTGGGAAATGGGGGCGTCGAGGACCGACGCACTTGACCGAACCCTCTTGCAGGGTAAGGAGATAAGTAAGGTTCACCTCTTGGGAGGTGAAAAGATGAAAGGAAAAGTTAAGTCATATTAACCGTATTGCAGTTCTACCGAGAGGAAATGTGATCGGGTTACAAAGAATAATGACCCACTGCAAGCTTAATGGCTAGGTGTTACACTAAGTGAGCTCAYGACTCTAATGAAATGGAAAGGTTTTTTTCAAAGTTCTTACATTTTCAAATGGAAGTTTTATGGAAGTATTTAGAAAGTTTTATTGAGGAAGTGAACTATAAATTCATAATATATAGTGCATTTCACATGCATTCATGCATGGGATTTGCTTATTGAGCTTTATAGCTCATTTCATTTCCTTCATTCTGCATTTCAGGTGATGTGTAGCCAGATAGTGCGTGGAGGTTACTTGTGGGCAAGCCTTGATACCCCGAAGTATTATCTAAATAAATTTTAGTGAATAAGATAAATGGTTGACTAGAGAGGTTTTATGTATTGTTTAAGATATTTCTTTATTAGTTTAACTATTCATGCTTTAAATTCTTTCAAGTTCAGCAAATTTCAGTTTTGGTAAATGTTAGGATGGTAAAAGATGGTTGGAATACATTATTTATTTATATTAAATGTTTGTTGKGTTGGAATGCATGTTGTTTACGGGTATTGATAATGTYTGAGAACCTTTTGAATGTATATAGGGAATAGTTGTTGAAACTACAGAGGAAACTCTACTGAAATTTTTATAAAACTTTTTAGGCAAGTGTTCAGATTTCTTTTGTTTCCTACAGTAGTTGATATGATTACGAGTAAGGTCAGTAATACTCTCGAYTTAGGACAGTTCCTAATTTGGGGGTGTTACATTATGCATTTAGTCAAATCATGGCAGTTTGTTTTCATTATCTCAAGTTATTTCTATTCACATTATGATAGCTTTAATGAGGGTTAAGTTTAGACAAACCGACCAAAGAGTTTTTCATTCACAAAGTTTTGAGTTCCTTCAATTCGTTCTGTTCTTTTCTAAGTTTCTTAACATAAGCTTACAGTTTGAGAAGGATATATTGCTCACCATTAAGGAACTTAGTGGAGTTAATTGTGTGAATCCTTGAGAGACCAAAGGTTAGCACTTGTAATTAGAAAGTTAATCATTAATTCTTGCTCACCCTTGTTTAAACTCATTACAGTTAAGAGAAAGTAACTAAATGCATTACCATCGAAATGGCCAGGGAATGGGTGAAATATATAATTGAATACTTTCAGTGTAATACTCGGGATTTTATTGTTTATAAATTTTATAAATTTTTTATGGTCGTATGATTATGTGTGCCAACTAGGGTTGGATAATCTTCTGTATGGCTATTATTTTATCATACGTTTAATAAGTATGAGATTATCGTGTTAATCGAATGAGGGTCCTTGGTTGGTTAGAGGTTTGACTTGTTGGGCTTATTTGTTTTTTGTTCGGAAACTAGATTTTTACCAGAAGGAAAGTCCGTAGAATTAATTTAATGGACTGGATTAGTTATGGAATGGGAAGGCCCAAAGGGTTGGTTAGGGCCTTAAAAAAAAAAAAAAAAAGTGAACCTGGTCAGCCGTCTACCCTTTTCCCTCCCAAACCCTACCTCCACTTACACTACCTCCATCCCCAAACCCTACCCGATCGCCGCCCTTACAGTTGTTGCCACCCCTCCCCTTTGTACGCACCGTCTTTTCTTCCCCTGTCGCCGCACCCTTGCCATTCGGCGCTGTTGTTTCGCCTCTACCTGGAGCAACCTACAGCAATCACAGATCGCTACGGGAGCTGCACATTGATTTGCAGCCCAGTTTGCAGCGATCCCTACTGCCTAGGTCAAATGCTGTTGATCGCCCGTGGTGGACTTCCTTGCCTCCCAGATATCTCTCCCTCGTGGTCCAGTTCGAATATCARACCTGTGCGTCTCCTCTGTACACATAGCCAACGAATCTGGTTAAGTTCATCCGACTCTTTCTTGCTGGTCGTCCATTTCTGCAGGGACATAGATGATTCAAAAACAAAATTACAAATTTTGGGGCTTTTATAGATGGTCGAAGATTCCAAGAAGTCTTGTCAATGCTATAACTGGTAAAAGGAAGATAAAAGTTTTTCAAGCACATCTTTGCATCATGAGTTGAAGACAACAACAACTAAATTTTTCTACTTGATTTGACCAAAGATGAGTCAATTACTTCTTGGTGGATATCAAATACCATCTAGCAATGTAAAAATTCGCCTCAGTAGAAGGTTTATCTACAATAGATGATGTTAATTTCATCGCATGAACGTCTAAGAACAAAGGTTTAGTTTGAGATCCCCTATGATTGTCCAAAATGAAGATATGTGAATTCCATTTCTCGAAATCCTTGGCTTCCATGATTGCCAAAGTAGAAGATGGTGTAGGCTTGAATCCGCAACCTCTCCTCACTCCAAGGAGGTGGATGTAGCTATGGCTTGAAATTGAAGCCCCTCCTTGCTCAAGTAGATGCTTCAAGGCCTGAAATTGAAGCCTTCGGCAGTCCAAATACCCATCGTTGCTCCAATCAAATTGCAGAACTTTTAGAGAAAATGTGTCAAAAGAATATAAGTGTAAAGATCAAAAATGAAGGGACAAAGATGATTTTAAAAACAATAACAAAATTTTGGGCTTCAATAGATGATTGAAGGCTATCAAAGCGACGACTAAGTCTATTGAAATAAAATAGAAAAAAATTGAAAGAGGAAAAATCGGTCTAACAATACAAGATTTACCTCTCATTTGGTTTGTAGAATAAAAAGAAAATCCAAAAATCCAAAACATGAACCTTAAACACGTTCTCTTACTAATTTGATTTAAGGTGTTCTGTAAACCACTAGTGCTTGAGTAGGCACCCACAACACTTGCTATAATCTGTAAAATGACTACCAATCATAAAACAAAAGCACGCGACTTTTGCCCAAAGTCGCCAAACAAGAAATCGAAGAGACAATAAAGCTTCAAATTGTAAAAATAAGATATAAGCGATTTACTTCAGGTGTGTGATTTCTCTTTTGATGGTTAAAAACTAAACCTTTTGCAGTGGGTCTCTCATAATCGTAATTTCAATGCCAATTTTATTCTCATCAATAAGATCCGCACGACACTAATATGAAACAAGTGAACTCTAAGACAGTGTAAACCAAGAAGAACATGCCAAAGAACAAGGGTAAGAAAGGTAAGAAAAGGGCAATAGGAATCATATTGAATTATAAAGCAAATAATTATGCTTGTTATTGTCATGCGTAATTGAAAGGAAAAAAATTTGGTGCATGCCGCAAGGATCATTATGGAGAATAAGAGCATTGAAAATGCTTCATATGCAGGTATATTGAGCATGATTTACAGCATAAGAGATTGTAAAAGATAATTGGAATATATTGGAAAAAAATTGCAGATAATTGCGACATCCACACAGTACTTAGTCATAGCCTATAAAAACTATATATTATTCTTCTTTGTTGGAGTTTAAGAAAAATTGACTAAAGCGCATGTGAGGGCATATCAACAAAGCTAGAGTTCTATCTTGTCATGGATTTTCATACTCAAAGGAAACCAAGGCTACAAAATATGCAAAAAGAAAGAAAAGGTTGACTTAAGCATGCAAGGGCGTATCAACAAGTCTGGAGTTCTATTTTATCATGGATTTTCATACTCAAASGAAACTAAGGCTAGAAAAAGAATGTAAAAAAAGAAAGTAAAAGAAAAAGATAGAGAGAAGTTTGCAGAACAATTTATTGCTAAGTAGAAGTTGAATTAGACCGAGAAAAATTCTCCACAGGAATGCTTGTTCCAGATGAATACCTTGCCATGCAAGAAAGGAGATGTTAAAATTAAATTTAAGAAAAGGAAAAGGGGTCAGCCATTTGATAGAAACAATGCAGAAGAAAAATATGTTTTGGCTGGAGAAAACAAGTMTCTACTATTGAAAATATCTAGACTACAAAAATGTCTACCGAATTGGATAGAAACAAAAGGAAGCTGCCTACTATTTTGGCAATTGGAAAAAGACGAGCTGCTTATTGTTGCAACATCATCAAAATTCTCAGATCAAA
This sequence comes from Rhazya stricta, assembly GCA_001752375.1. Classification (NCBI taxonomy): domain Eukaryota; kingdom Viridiplantae; phylum Streptophyta; class Magnoliopsida; order Gentianales; family Apocynaceae; genus Rhazya; species Rhazya stricta. Next base: position 22,674 of record MEJB01000458.1, read on the forward strand.
CATTGTAGACTATAGGATGAGCATAAAATAATGATTTTGGCAACAATTAGACATGGCAGAGGAACACATTTTWTCAAGCAACAATGTTTTCATTAAATCAAACACAATTTCAGGGAATTACCTGTATCATTTTCATTTAGGTGTCTGTATTAATGCCTTGAAGGAAAATTTTCTGGAGTCAAAGAAAACCAAGGCTACAACAAGAAAAAGAAACAAAACAAAAGGAGAAGAGGAGAAGTTGGCAAAATAATTTACCGTCAACTAGAAACCAAACTTATTTCAGACCAACAAAACTTTTCAACAAAGGGCTTCTACTAGAGAAATATTTTGTCAAAAATAAACTGGAAGCTATAAGATTAGCCAAAGGTAGAAACTAATTACAGCAGCAAACCAAAAAAAAAAAAAAAGCTAAAAGGTAGGAGAATAGAGAAAGAGCTCAAGATGCAATTGTGCAGAGATTGTGCCATGTTACTTTGTCTGCTTTGAAGCAAGAATGGGCCATGGCGGCAATGATATGGGTGGAAGTAATGTTTGCTGCAAGAGGAGTTTCTCTGGACTTAACTTCTCAAGTTGAATACAACAATGGGAAGAAAATGAAACGATAAAAGCGTCCATATTATAGTATAGATATAACCAGCACCTAATCACAAGAGGTTACATTAGGGTTTGGGGATTATTTTCTTTAGGTTTCTTAAGATTGTGGTGTTAGAATTGTATGTCCTGAGAGAATGTATTTATTGGTTTAGAATAAATTAGTCCCTTAAGTATTTAATTAATTACTCTGTGTTGATCTAAAAAATGAATTAATTAGAGAATGGACTTAAGGATTAAATTGCAGTGAAGAAGAACCAGAGCTAGCCCATAAAAGACTAGGAATTTCTGCCTTCCAAGGAGAAATGCTAGGGTGACTGAAATTCCCCTTCTCTTGGGAGGATTTTGGTCACCCTAGGGATGTCTATCCTTGGCCAAAATCTTAGGAAGTTGAAGATTCCAAGGCTATATTTTTTTAGGGTTTTGTTCTTTAATCCTAATAGATATAATTTTTCTTGGTAGAATCCTCCTCACGCTCTAAACTCCTCCGGGCTGCACTCTCACTCTCTCTCTGTTTCTAATGAAAGTTCATCCTAGGTTCTCACTAAATCTAATCCAAATAAGTAAGGCAATACCTAGGAAGATCAAAAGAATAGTGTTCTTGTTGTTTTCATGCAGAGAAGACAAAGACTCGCTAGGAAGAATCAATCCTTAGCAAGTTACACATTTCAGGTAGCGTTTAGAGCAATTGGTGCTGGAATACCCGGTATTTTACTTTTATAAGTTTTGTTTGATCTTTTGAATTTGTGTGCCAACTAGGGTTGGATAATTTTCTATGTGGTTATTGTTTTATTATGCATTTAATAAGTATGTGATTTTATGTTAATTGAATGAGGGTCCTTGGTGGGTTAGAGGCTCGACTTGTGCGACCTATTCATTTCTCAGTCGGAAGCTAGACTTTTATCGAAAGAAAGGCCCATTGAATTTAATTTAAAGGATTGGGTTAGTTATAGATGGGAAGGCTCGAAGGATTTGGGTTACGGCCCAAGTTAAAAAAAAAGAAAAGAGAGAAAATATTAAAAAAAGGAGAAAAAAAACCCTAAACTTTCTTCTTCTTCCCCACCCTACCGCCGCCCTACACTGCCGCTACCACCCCCCTCCCCGCTGTACACATCGTCTCTTCATTCCTCTGCCGATGCCGCAATCAATCGTGGTGTGGTCGATGGTTGCACAACAAGATTGGTTGTAGTGATTGCCCTATCGCTCCATCGAACCACCACCGCTGCTCAGTCCGAAGCTTTGATCTGGAGACGTCGTCGTCTCTCCTTACGACAGCTCGTATGTTCACTGTAATACCCGAGATTTAGTTTCTATTTTTCTTTTCGAACTTTATATATATATATATATATATATATATACACACACACATATATACAATTTATATTCTAATCCACTAATTCGATTGTATTCATRATTRTTAGTAAATTRATTAATTCATGGCAAAAGGACTTGGAGGCCGTAATGTTTGATGTGCCAATCATAAATAAATAATTATTTTATTGATTTATTATTTGTTATGCATTAATATGTGAGTATATTTGTTTAAAGGTGAAATTTTATTACTTTACTTTAATTAGAAGTCTTAGATAATTAATTTAGATTTGACTCGTTAGAGCCCGTCCTCTTCTTATTCAAATCTAAAATCGGATTTAGAGTTCGATTTTGAGCCAGAAGAAAACTAATAGATTTTAATTTAGTTGGGCTCAGTGGTTAAGTAATAAAAATGGCCAGACGCCCATCTCTCTCTCTCTCTCTCTCTCCCCTCTTCTCTACCGATGCCCAACGCCACTCCATCTCTTTCATTCTCGTCAAGCGACTAGGCTCCCAAGCACTCAGGTGACCAGGCGCCCAGATGCCCAGTGACCAGGCACCCAGACGCTCGGTGACCAGATGCCCAGATGCCTAGGCGACCCGACGCCCAAGCAACCAGCGACCTGGTGCCCCGACGCCCAGTGAGCAGACTCCCAGGCGCCCAGGTGACCAGGCACAGTGCGCCGTCGGCTGGAGCCAGTAGCGCGCGCACAGCAGTGTGCGACTAGGACAGCTGTTCGCACGCCCAGATCGTATTTCTTTTCCGAGTATGATCGACGCGATTACATCATAGACTCGATACCACATCCGAAGTTTGGGATTCGAGGTGAATCCTCAATTTCTTTATTTAAATTAACCGAATGGCCTCGATTTTGTATTATGTAATAATAATTAAGGAATAAAATATGGAATATGTTTAATTGAAATTTAAGTTAGTATGATTAAGTAAAAGGAGGATATAATTCTAGAAATATATTGAAATATAATTTAGGGTAAAATTTAGGGTTGTATGATAAAATAATGTATATTGTGATTATGATTATTATTGTTATTTTAAGAACAAATTAGGAGTCATGAAATTAAATTGTACCATTAGTAATTCGATTTTTATTGACATGGAAATTTATCTTGAGAAATTGTTGATTAAGGTCGCCATAGGAAAAACAATGAAGGTTATTAACGGTAAACACCTTTATGAAATGAATGTGTTTGGTTAAATAAGTTTCAGATGAATATTCTTTGTGTAATAATATTAGGATACTGTGGCACATTAACGTTGTGGGCAACCAAGGCACCCTGCTACCGAAAGTAAACAAATTTACTAAGGACTATATGTAAGTAAATTCTCACATTCTCATTAATGTATATGTGTTGTGATTATAATTAAATTGCTCTTAGGTGAATTGAATGTGTTTTGAATCTGAGTTCTATGTAAGTAAATTCTCACATTCTCATTAATGTATATGTGTTGTGGTTATAATTAAATTGCTCTTAGGTGAATTGAATGTGTATTGAATCTGAGTTCTATGTAAATTCGCACATTCTCATTAACGTATATACGTTGTTGTTATAAGTAAATTGTTCTTAGTTGAATTGAATGTGTATTGAATATGAGTTCCATGTAAGTTGTAACATCCCTAGATTAGGAGTTGTCCTAAGCCGAGAATGTTACATCATTCCACTCGCAAATAATCAACTATCATTTAAAACTCAACATTTATTCAAAATGAAAATAGCGGAAGCCTCTAGAATTTAAACCATTCAAAATAATATAATTATCTTATTACACAAAATAAGTTTGAAACAAGTTCCTGGGTATCATAGCTCGCCCACAAGCGACATCCTCGCCCCATCTGGTTACATATCATCTGAAATGACATATAAGAAAAGAAATGAGCTAAAAAGCCTAATAGGTAACCTCAATGCATAAATGCATCAACCTGTCCTACATGTCATGAAATTATAAAAGTTCACCTTTAAATAAAAACTACTTTTCAAACATTCTTTTTCCAAAATCTCATTACAAAACATTTCCTTCAAAATTCACTTACAGTAAAACATTCTATTTCCTTTCATTCGTAAGCTCACTAAAGTGTAATGCCTAGCCACTAAGCTCTGCAGTGGGCCATAGTTATTTGGAACCCGATTCCATTCCTATCGGTAGAACCGCAAAGCGGTTAACATTCAAAAAAAAAAAAAATTTCTTTCCATACTTTCACCTCCAAGGAGGTGAACATTCCATTCTTACCTACCCTCCACGAGGGTAGGGTCGGTGCACCGGTCCCCCACGCCCCATTTCCCACTCACATCTTTTGTGGCTAAGTTTACACTCCTTTCCGACAACTTTAACATTTTCAAAACTTTATATTTTCCTTTAAAATTCCATTTCCTAAATCATTCATCTTCTAAGTGTGTGAATGGCTTCTGCTAAATGTGATGTAGAATTTTAACTACATGCTCATGATATGAAATGCGTACAACCTTATACAACATAACATTCAAAAATTAGTACAAGATATGAAACATAATAGCATATCATTTGACATAAAAGTGATACAGGATATGAACGCATTAATATTCCACACAATTACACACATCAACATACAATCTCATAAATAACATATTAGAGCAGTTAAAAGAGTTCAATTACATTCATTTATAACGTTAATGAGATGGGAGGATTGCTTACCCGGAGTCCTTTATGTTAATGGGATCTTACTTATGTTGTGAAGTGAACTCCTTCAACCGATCTTAATGTAAGCCCTCGAAATGATATAGTTGATTATAGAAAGAGGGTCTACTTAGTTTGATCGTCTCAACTTAGGTATTATGTGTTTAATCCAAGAATGTCCTTTATTTATTTATTAATCCATTCTTAGTTCCCACATTACCAATTATCATGTCTTTTTAAGGTTACAATTTAAATTCCTTAGCTCGGGTATAAATCTAACTATGTTCTCACTTCCGGGTATAATTTCATAAGTCATAAATTTCAATATTAATTATTAATATTTTCACCTTTTAAGTCGCAAAGTCCAAGAGTCTCGAGAATGGTTTTGGGTTCTCGAGCGTCTGGGTGTCGGTGCATCTGGGCGTTAGGCGCTTAGGGGGTGGGCACTGGGCCTTGGCACTGGGCGCTGGGCGCCCGCTGGTCTATCRCTGGCACGTGGGCACGGAGTGCCTGGGTGCTCGCTAGGCGCCTCTGTTCTGGAACTGGCAACTAATGTTGCTCTCGTCTCTGGCCAAACTCGGTTAATCAGCCAAATAGTCGGCCGCTGGCAACAACCGCTCAGCAACAATAACTGAGAGCAGGGGTGATGGCCAAGCGGCGAGGATTCGCCGAGCAAGTGCGGTTCTGATGCACAGATCAGAACTTGGCGTGGCTATGGCAACGCCAATCGAGCGGAGACAGAGAAGGAGAAGATGAAGGCAGATCTAGTCAATCTCTTCCTAACCGAGCGACGGCAAACCGACCTGAATAGGCAAATGGTCCAAGYGGAGGACGACACGGACTGTCGATGAGCCACAGGTGAGCAACTGATGCACCGGTAACTCCGGATCTGAGGCTTCGATCAGCTACGCGTGCAGAGGAGAGTAGATAGTGGACAACAACAGGACACACAAATCTAGTGCCGAGATGACCGAATCGAACAACAAGAGAGAAAGAGAGAGCTAGCGAGGAACTCTGGTATGCAACAAGCTGACGATGGCACCGGCGCATACCAGACGAGCAATGTCACGGACCTCGAGGGAGCCCATCGCGGGCGATCAACGATCAGCGTCAGTCTTGGCCTGGGTAGTAGTGATCGCGACAAGAAGAGAAGAAGAAAAAGGCGGCATGTGTGCGGCAAGGAGGAGTTTTCAAGAATGGGGCGGCGATTAGGGTTTGGTTTGGGCTGCGGCGGCATGATGAGGAAGAAGAACAAGAAGATTCTAGGGTTTTTATATTTTTTTCCTTTTTTTTAACTTGGGACCTAACCCAAATCTTTCGGGCCTTCCCATCCGTAATTAATCTAATCCTTAAATTAAATTTGACGAGCTTTCTTTCGATTAAAATCTAGTTTTTCAAAYGAAAACGGATAAGTCCAGCAAGTCGAACCTCTAACCAACTGAGGGTCCTAATTCGACAAACACGATAATTTCGCACTTATTCAATGTACAGTTAAACAATAACCATATAGAACATTATCCAACCCCTACTTGGCATGCAAATTCACACAATCAAATAAAAACCCATAAAAAAGAAATCTCGGGTATAACATAAGTAAATTCTCACATTTCATTAACGCTTATGAATGAATGTATCTGAATTCTTTTAGATGGATTAATATGTTATATATGAGATTCTATGCAAGTAAACCCTCATACCTGCCTATCTCTTTCGTTGTGTGTTATATGTTGGCGGTATAGGATTATGTTATGCAATGTGTTGTTTGTGTGGAATGTTTTGACGTGTTTCATATCTGGTACTATTATTATGTCGAATGGCATGTTAATTATAGTTGTATGCATTTCATGTTATGGGCATGTAGTTAGTGTTTTACATCATTCCTGACATGAGCCATTCATACATTTAAAAAGTGAATGGTTTAGGAAATTAAATTTTGAAAGGGAATGTATTTTATAAATTGTAGCATATTCAGGAACATGTTAAAGTTTTTTGGAAAGGAGTGTAAACCTAGCCATGAAAGATGTGAGTGGGAAATAGGGCACGGGGGACCGGCGCACCCGAACGACCCTCAGGAAGGATAGGTAATGATTCACCTCGAGGAGGTGAAAAGATGAAAGAATGTTAATCACTTTGTGGGACTACTGGTAGGAATGTAATCGAGTTCCAAATAACAATGGCCCACTGCAGAGTTTAATGGCTAGGCGTTACACTCAGTGAGCTCACGAATGTAATGAAATGAAAGGTTTTACAAAGTTCTTGCATTTTGAAAGGAAAGATTTTATGGAAAGGTTATACAAGAAAATGATTTGAAAGTTTTCATTAAGAAAAATGAAGTTTTATAATTTAKGACATGKAGGGCATGTTCATGCATTCATGCACGAGATTTGCTTATTGAGCTTTATAGCTCATTCCATTTTTCTCATTTTGCATTTCAAGTGATGTGTAGCCAAATGGTGCGAGGAGGTCGCTTGTGGGCAAACCATGATGCCCTAAAGTTATTTTAAATGAATGTTAATTTATAAGATGGTTGTTGACTAGAATGGTTTTTGCTTATTATTAAGTATTTCTTATTTGGTTTAAATTCTTTTAGGTTTCCGCAAATTAATGTCAATAAGTAAATGACGACGTTCCTATGTTAGGGTAAAGTTTCTTAATCTGGGGGTGTTACATTCACAACACCAGTCTAGATCTATCGCTATGTGCCGCTCAGCGAGCTATCGAACATTCATCTAGGAGGATCCGCGCATTTGGCCGGAGATCGTCCAGATCTGGCATAGTACCCAAGATTTCTTTTTTTATGGATTTTTGTTTGATCGTGTGAAATTTGCGTGCCAACTAGGGTTGGATAATTTTCTATGTGGTTAATATTTAATCATACCTTAATAAGTGCGAAATTATCGTGTCTGTCGGATTAGGACCTTCGGTTGGTTAGAGGCTCGACTTGTTGTGCTTATTTGTTTTCATTCGAAAAACTAAATTTTTATCAAAAGAAAGGCCCGTTAAATTTAATTTAAAGAATTGGATTAGTTACGGATATGAAGGCCCAAAAAATTTGAGTTAGGGCCCAAGTTATTAAAAAACAAAAAGAAAAAACCTAAAAAAAACCCTAAGTCTTCTTCATCTTCCTCCCTTTTATGCCGCCGCTACCCACTCCCAAACCCTACCCGCCGCTACCCTCACTCCCAGAAATCCTACCACTTGCTCCCCATTTTCCTCCCTCAACCGCTGCCATCTCTTGACCCTCATGGCAACCGCAGTGTTTCTTCTTCTCTCCTCTTTCTCCTGCCCGACACAGCTTCGCCGTCGAAAATTCCAGAGCCGTCGTGCGGATCTGGATCTTCCCTCAAGGCTCGATTCAGACATCCGACCTACGCGTTGCCCGCATAAAAGTCTGCTGCCCAAAACCAAAGATTGCTGGTCCTTGTTGCTGCCGCCTCAATCACCGCCTTGCTGCTCTCTGTTGCGCGACCTCTACGCGATCGGACGAGCACTGGTGTTGGAGATCGCCGCTCGACGAGGTGCTTCCAACTCGTTAACCAGAACAGGGAGCGCTCGTCATTTGGGCCTTGACCAGTAGGTCCAATCTCTTTCTCCCGCGTCTCCTCACTGTTGTCTTGCTCGCAGATTGCCGTCAGCATTGCTCTGCGACTTGACCGAGCGTCTTCTAGGCTGGAGTTGCCACGGTTTGTAGTAGATCTCCTCGAGAAGCTACTCGCTGATCGGATCTTCCCAGATCCRCCTTCATCTTCTTCTTCTTCTTCTCCTTTGCTCGCCGCTCAGAAAGAGATGCCGGATCTTCGGTTGTCACTGCCAAAATTGTGAGAGTCGTTGCCATCCTCTTTGCATGTTGTCTCATGGTGTTCCGATAGGCCACTACTGCCGGTTGCGTGCCACCAGATCCGCCAAGTCCAAACAGATGCCATTACTGATCTACTCATCGCTGGAGTTCGCCGGAATCAGGCCTGTTGTAGGCTATCTGTTGCTGGTTTCTTTTGGCTGGCTGTTCGCTAGTTCTGGGAGTGCCCAGAGCCAAGTGCCCAGCGTCCAACACCAGAAACCCAGTGCCCAACGCCCAGATGCCTAGACGCCCAAGACAATTGCGCGCGCCGCTTGAGCGCACGCCCGAGAACCCAAAACCATTTCCCGTGACACTTGGATTTTGTGGACTTAAAAGGTGAAAATATTATTAATTAATATTAAAATTTATGACTTATGAAATTATATCCTAAAGTAAAATTGTTAAGACTATAAATTAAGTTTAATACCTGAGCGAAGGAGTTTAAATTACACCCTTAAAAGGCGTGATAATTGGTAATATGGGAACTAAGTATGGATTAATGATTAGCAATTGACATTATTGGAATAAATCCTGAATATCTAAGTTGGGACAATCATACTAAATAAACTATCTTTTTGTAATCAAAATTAAGTCGTTTTAAGTGCCTTGATGTTGAGAACAGTCGAGGGATTTCATTTCGCAACTTAAATAAGAACCTTTAACGTAAAGGACTCCAAGTAAGTAAATTCTCACATTCTCATTAACGCATATGTATGGTTGTTATAATTAAATTGCTCTTAGGTGAATTGAATGTGCATTGAATCTGAGTTCTATATAAGTAAACTCTCATATTCTCATTAATGTATATATGTTGTTATCATTGAATTTGAGTTGTAGGTAAGTAAATCCTCACATCTCATTAATGTTATGAAATAATGTAATTGAACTCTGTTAGTTGGTCTAACATGTTGTGTATGGGATTGTATATTGAGGTGTATAAATTGTGTGGAATGTTACATGTGTTCATATCTTGTATTACTTTTATGTTGAACGATATGTTATATACTGTTTCATATCTTGTGCTGTTTATCGAATGATGTGTTACATACGGTTGTATGCATTCATATCATGAGCATGTAGTTAGAATTCTACATCACTTCTGGATGAGCCATGTACACATTTAGAAAGTAAATAGTTTACCAAATGGAATTTTAAAGGAAAATGTTAAAGTTTGAAAATGTTAAAAATTTTGAAAAAGAGGTGTAAAACTTAGCCACAAAAGATGTGAGTGGGAAATGGGGCTTGGGAGACCGGCACACCCGACCCTACCCTTTTGGAGGGTAGGGAAGAATGTAATGTTCACCTCTTTGGAGGTGACAAGATGAAAGGAAAAGTAAAGGAATGTTAACCACTTTGCGGTACTACCGTAAGAATGTAATCGGGTTCTAAATAACTATGGTCCACTGCAGAGCTTAGTGGCTAGGCGTTACACTCTAGTGAGCTCACGAATGTAATGAAATGAAAGGTTTTACAAGTTATGAATTTTGAAAGGAAAGATTTTATGGAAAGGTTATACAAGAAAATGATTTGAAAGTTTTCATTGAAAAAGTGAGTTTTTTTATAATTCATGACATGTAGGGCATGTTCATGCATTCATGCATGAGATTTACTTACTGGGCTTTATAACTTATTCTATTTTTATCGTTTGCATTTCAGATGATGTGTAGTTAGATGGTGCGAGAAAGTCGCTTGTGGGCAAACCAAGTTACCCTGAAGTTAACGTAATTGAATATTATGGATTAAGATGGTTGTATTAAGTATTTATTATTTGGTTTAAATTCTTTTGAGCTTCCGCAAATTCGCGTCAGTGAGTAAATGGTGACATTCCTGGGTTAGGATAAAGGTTCCTAATCCGGGGGTATTACATCTGGACCACGTGCTGTCTCCTAGATCTGCCATCGATTCCCTCTGCCTATCGTGCCACTGTTGCCCACTATCGGAGCTCGTTGCAGCTACAAATCACTTCCACACCTCTACCAGCGTCACTCGCCAGCCGTCGCTCTACCCAGATCGGCCAATGTTTCATCTTCTCTGCTCGATAGGAGGTCGCCATAGCCGCACCAAGGCCTCATCTGTGCATTAGAACTGTGACTGCTCGGGGAAGCCTTACGGCGCAACCATCACTTGCCACTTGGCTGTCACCCTCTGCTCTCTGTCTTTGCTGCTCATATTGYCGAACTTTGCCACTGCAAATCCACCGTCTGCAACTGAGATCATGACTCGCGGTGGACCAAAATTTTGCTCTGTTGTTGCACGGTCGTTCAGCAAATTGTATCTTTAAAAAAAAGTGATAATTGGTAATGTGAGAACTAAGTATGGACTAAAAATTTACAAATGATGTTCATGGAATAAACATTTAATATTTAAACTTGGACAATTGTATTTAATGGACCTTTGTCTGTAATCACAATTAGGTCATTTTCAAGCGCGTTGACATTAGGAACGATCAAGGGATATCATTTCGCATTTCAATTTAAATAAAAATCTTTAACGTAAAAGACTCCAAGTAAGTAAATACTCTCCTTTCACTAACGCATATGAATTGATGTATTTAAATTCCTATAGGTAAATTGAATGTGTTGTATATGAGATTCTATACATGTAAATCCCCATACCCGCCTATCTCTTTCGTTATGTGTTATGTGGTGGTGGTATGGGATAGTGTTATGAAATGTGTTGATTGTGTGGAATGTTTTCACGTGCTTTATATCTGGTATCGTTATTATGTTAAATGGTATGCTAAATACAGTTGTATACATTTCATGTCATGGGCATGTAGTTATAGTATTCTACATCATTCCTGGCATGAGCCATTCATACATTTAGAAAGTGAATGGTTTAGGAAATGAATTTTGAAAGGGAATGAATTTTATAAATGCAACATGTTCCGGAAAATGTTAAGATTTTTTGGAAAGGAGTGTAAACCTAGTCATGAAATATATGAGTGGGAAATGGGGCATGGGGAACCAGCGCACCTAACCAGATCCTTTTGGAGAGTAGGGAAATGTAATGTTCATCTCTTTGAAGGTGAAAAGATGAAAGGAAAAGTAATGTAATGTTAATCGCTTTACGGTTCTACCGATTCTAAAGAATAATAGCCCACTGCAGAGCTTAACGGCTAGGCGTTACACTCAGTGAGCTCATGAATGTAATGAAATGAAAGGTTTTACAAGTCATACATTTTGAAAGGAAAGATTTTATGAAAAGGTTATGAAATAGAAATATTTAGAAAGTTTTCATTGAGAAGGTGGAATTTTATAATTCATAACATGTAGGGCATTATTCATGCATTCATGCATGAGATTTGCTTACTGAGGTTTATAGCTCATTCCATTTCTCTCATCCTGCATTTCAGCTGATGTGTAACCAGATGGTGCGAGAAGTTCGCTTGTGGGCAAGCCATGATACCCTGAAGGATTTTCTAAATAAATTTTACTGAATAAGATAGAATGGTTTTTTGTGTATTATTATTAAAATTTTTTTTAATTTGGTTTAGCCTATCGTGCTTTAAATTCTTTTGGTTTCTGCAAATTTCCATTTTGATAAATGTTAGGTTGGTAAGGGATTTGTTGAAAAATATTACTTATCGTATTGGGTGTTTGTTGGGTTGCAATGTATGTTCTTTATGGGTGTTGAAAATGTTTAAGAACCTTTTTAAATATATACAAGGAGTAGTTATTGAAATTACAGACGAAACTCTGCTTAGATTTTTATAAATCTCTTTTCTATTTTAAATTTCAAGATTTTTATTCTTTCAAAATTTCACAAATTAATGTCAGTAAGTAAATGGTAACATTCCCGGGTTAGGATAAAGTTTCTTAATCTGAGGGTGTTACAGGTGCTGCCACCTCCTTCAGGTCAGACTAAAGAGTCGAGTCAAGAGCATTCGACACCTCTAGCAAGAAACCCTAGCACTCCTTTTGTTCCCCAAAGAACAAAAGGTAGTAAGTTTCTCCTAAAGTCACCTTGCGAAGCTTAAAATTATGAACTTTTACTTCCGTTACATGACTTTTTGCTTCATAAGGTCCTTCAAGTGGTATTAGAGCCACGGTCTAGCGTTAGGAGCATGCTAGGATTAAAACTAAAAAAGGGGGTCCTTTACTAGTTTTAACGTTTTGTGCATTTGTATGTATCCTTTCGAGAATAATGATTTCTTCATCTCTTGTAAACCTTATCAGTGGAGGTATAGGGATTGTAAATATTGTTTTATTTTTTATTTTTACGAATTAGATTTCATGTAAACCTCGTGGTTCATGCATAGGCGCTTGTAACAATTAAATTCCCTGAAGTGTTTTTAGATTGATATAATTGGTTTTATCAGTTTTCTTTTCATTATGTAAGTGTTGCTGCATTTTTGGAACTTTGAAGAAAACCAATGGACGAAAAGTTGAAAATTGAAAAAAAACTATGTTGCTTTTTTTCTTGCACTTATGCTGAATTTCAGCACAAGGCAGTGCAGAATTTTACAAAAAGGGACTGTTTTTTCCTGCAGTTTTTTTTTTGTGGTTTTTTGTTGTTTTTCCAGCCCTATAATGTAGAGATTTAAACTATTTTTTCCCTATGAAAAGACAGGCTGGAATTTTGGAAAAAAAATGCAGAAATAGGGTGCTGAAAGTTTTTCGGCAGCTTTCCACATATTGGTGCCCTTCCATGAAAGAACAAGAGAAGAAGCTACAAGAATTTTACTATATAATTTTCGTGTCTTTCTTAGGGTTTTTGCAAAATCATTCTGGGAGGTTAATTTTGCAATTAGATTATCTTATGATATGTTGCATGAAATAAGTAGTAAAGGATGTAACCACCTTAGGATTAAACAAGGTCACATTTAAAGTTATTTAATGCTTTCCTATGTGATCACTTAGGAATAATGAATAGAGAAGCATGTAATTGAATTGTTATGCTTTTTCAATTATTAAAACGTGATCATAAGCATGCTAATTCGTGAGGATTGCTTCCACTAGATAGAATTAAAATGGAAATAAAATATTTTACCAAACCTAATAAAAAATATAGAATTACTTTATGAGTTACTTTTTTAAAGGCTATTTGACATAAAGTAAGAATAAACTTAGATAGTTCATAATAAGGTTTTTGATAGGTTAATTAGCAATATGTAAAATTAACTTATGGATTACTCTCCAATGGAGTAATATAAGTTTTGATGTTTTATTAGATGTTAATGGAACCTTAAACGTTTTATTAAAATCTTTATTTTAAAAGATTAAGTGGGAAATGGGTTCCAATGGCTCCATGGCTTCCATCACACATCTAATTAGAGACTGTGGGTGCCCTCATGTCATTTTGAGCATGGCCCCCTATAGGATGGGTATTCCATAAGGATCTAGATCTAATGAAAAAGGCATAATTAAAACCTAGGGTATATGTTGTCATCAACCAACCTATAGTTGGAGGTGATGATGCGAGATTTATACGTAGGAGATGTAAGGTAGTGGCCAGCCTCTAGTTAGAACTTTCTTTGGAYCATTGCCTATTAAGGAAGTTTAGTTTGTGGTGGTTATGCACTTAATCTAGAGAACTAATAATCTTCCTATAGGAGCTTCTTCAATTATTCTAAAAGCCATATAACATATTATTGATAAGTTATAAGGTAATCTATTATCATGATATAATAAGAGGTCATGTGCGATATTTGTTTATAACACATAGAACACTAAAATCACTTTATTTGTATTTTTTAGAAATGTCTGGTAGAGGTTCTTTTAGTCCCTTGAGTATTATTCTCAAGAAGCATAAGCTCACAAAGGCTAATTATGTGGATTAGAAGAGGAACATGAACATAGTACTCACTGCCGAAGGATACAAGTATTTTTTCACCGACCCCTGTCTCGAGACTGGGAAGGACTCCATTGACCAGGAACACAAAGWTGAGGTAGACTGGAAGAGATCCAACTAAGCGGCTTGATGCTATATGTTAGGCTCCATTTCCAATATGCTTCTGTAATACCCGAGATTTCTTTTTATGAATTTTTGTTTGATCGTGCAAATCTATGAGCCAACTAGGGTTTGATAAAATTCTATGTGGTTAATGTTTTAATTGTACGTTAATAAGTGCGAAATTATCGTGTTTGTAAGATTAGGGCCCTTGGTTGGTTAGAGGCTCGACTCGTTAGGTTTATTCATTTTCATTTGGAAAATTAGATTTTTATCGAAAGAAAAGGCCGTGGAATTTAATTTAATAGATTTGGGTTAGTTACTGATGGGAAGGCCTGAAAGATTTGGTTTACAGCCCAAGTTTAAAAAAAAAAAGAGAAAAACCTAAAAACCCTAGAATCTCCTTCTTCTTCTTCCTCATCATGCCGCCACTGCCCAAACCAAACCCTAATCACCGCCCCATTCTTGAAAACTCCTCTCGGCTACACACACGTTGCCTCTTTCTTGTTCTTTTCTCGCCGCAATCCCTGCTACCCAGGCTGAGACTGACGTTGCTCATTGATTGCCCGCAATGGGCTCCCTCGCGGTCCGTGACGTTGCTTGTCTAGTATGCACGAGTTTCACTATTTGCTCGCCGCACAAAGATCGGATCTGCCATGATTGCTGGGGGATCCTTGCCACGCACTCTACTCGTTGCTTTACTGCGCATGCTAGGTTGTCGCACTCTAGCCACTTAGATTGTGGCTAAACCGTTGTTGCTCGGCATGCGGAACTCGTTGGTAATTAATATTGAAATTTATTAATTATGAAATTATATTCTAAAGTAAAATTGTGGGAGAACATAAATTAAGTTTAATACTCGAATGAAGGAATTTAAATTGTAACATTAAAAAGACATGATAATTGGTAATGTGGGAACTAAGAATGGATTAATAATTGGCAAAGGACATTCTTGGATTTAACACATAATACCTAAGTTGGGACAATTGAACTAAATAAGCTTTCTTTCTGTAATCACAACTAGGTCATTCCGAGGCCTTAACATTGATAACGGTTGAAGGAGTTCACTTCATGATTTAAGTGGGAACCCTTTAACGTAAAGGACTCCGGGTAAGTAAAGTCTTACATTCTCATAAACATATATGTATGGTGGTTATAATTTGCTCTTACGTAAATTGAATGTGTATTGAGTCTGATTTCTATGTAAGTAATCCTCATATCTCATTAACATTATGAATAAATGTAATTGAACTCTTCTAGTTGCTCTAATATGTTGTATATGGGATTGTATGTTGATGTGTGTAAATTGTGTGGAATGTTACATGTGTTCATATCCTATATTACTTTTATGTCGAATGATATGTTATCATGTTTCATATCTTGTACTGTTTGTCGAATGATATGTTATCATGTTTCATATCTTGTACTGTTTGTCAAATGATATGTTATATACGGTTGTATGCATTTCATGTCATGAGCATGTAGTTAGAATTCTACATCACTTCTGACATAAGCCATTCACAYATTTAGAAATTGAATGGTTTAGGAAATGGAATTTTAAAGAAAATGTTAAAGTTTTCGAAAATGAGAGTAAGCCTAGCCACAAAAGATGTGAGTGGGAAATGAAGCGTGGGGGACCGGTGCACCCTACCCTACCCTCTTGGAGGGTAGGTAAGAATAGAATGTTCACCTCCTTGGAGGTGAAAGTATGGAAGGAAATTTTTTTTTTTTTTTTTTTTTGGAAAAAGGAATGTTAACCGCTTTGCGGTTCTACCGTTAGGAATGGAATCGGGTTCCAAATAAGAATGGCCCATTACAAGCTTAGTGGCTAGGCATTACACTCTAGTAAGCTCACGAATGAAATGAAATGGAATGTTTTTACAAGTTATGTATTTCGAAGGAAAGGTTTTGTAAAGAGATTTCGAAAAAGGAATGTTTTGGAAAGTTTTCATTTAAAAGACAAAATTTTATAATTGATGACATGTAAGACATGTTTATGCATTCATGCATGAGGTTTATTTACTGGGCTTTTTAGCTCATTCCTTTCTCTTATTTTTATTTCAGATGATGTGTAACCAAATGAGGCAAGGAGGTCTCTTGTGGACAAGCTATGATACCCTGAAGTCAATATAAATGAATGTTATGGATTAAGATGGTTGTATTAAGTATTTATTATTTGGTTTAAGTTCCTTTAAGCTTCTGCGAATTCGTGTCAGTAAATAAATGGCGACATTCTCGGGTTAGGATAAAGGTTTCTAATCTGGGGGTGTTACAGCTTCAGTCAAAGCACGAAAACATACCAACTGCATATGACATGGATTTGTCATTGCTAACCATATCTGCTAACAAGAGTCGACCAGCAAGGCAGGAAGCTCTAAGGGAAATCATGAACACTAGGATGGCTAAAGGGGCATCGGTTTGAGAAGCCGAGTTTCTAGGAGCAACGATCAATCTGGAGAACCAAATAGACATGGTCTTAAAAACTCTATCGGATTCATTCGTCAGTTCAAGTTGAATTACAACATGAACAAGATGAACATGAATCTGACAGAGCTCATCAAAGAGCTCTAAGCCATAGAGAAGATCATGAAACTTACTCCAAAGGCTCCGATTGCCCATTCTGCCCTCCTTCTAGAAATAGGCTGAAGGCCAGATTTTGAGAAGAAGAAGAGACAAAATGACAATGCAACTGGCAAGGACAAGAAGCCTGGTATATGTTAGGATAACACCAAGCCTAATGGAAAGTGCTTCAAGTGTGGGTAGAAGGGGCATTAGAAGAAAGATTGTCCAGCCTTTCAAGGCAAAAACAACAAGTACTTCTCTTTACTTAGAATCCTTCAGTTTGTTTGGATCCTCTTTCTATTGGATAGTGGATTCTGGAGCCACTGATCATGTTTGTAACTCTTTACAAAGGTTCAGAAGAACAAGCACTCTAGCTAAAGGAGAGCATGAAATGCTTTTGGGTAATGGAGCAAGAGTATGGGCTAAAGTAGTGGGAGTTATGCATTTTCTTTTTGATAGGATGTTGATTTTAAAAGAAATTTTATATGTTCCCAGCTTGAGACAAAATTTGATATCAGTTCCAAAATTATTATTTCAAGGATATTCTGTTTATTTCCATTCTGGTGTTAAATCAGTAGAGATGGAAAATTTATTTGCTCAAGAAACATATATGGAAATCTCTTTTACATTAGTCTTGTTAGAAGTGAAATAAATAATTCTGAGACTGAACCTAATAAAAATAATAGGAAGAGATCATCATCATCTAATGAGCCATATCTGTGGCACTTAAAATTAGGTCATGTAATTCCTAATCGGATTCAAAGGTTATTCCATAATGGGCCTTTAGACTCATTGAGATTGGAAGAATGGCCTCAATTGGAATCATGCCTAATGGGAAAAATGACCAAAATTCGTTTACACAAAAAGAATAAAGAGCTAAGGAGATACTAGAGCTGGTTTATAGTGATATTTATGGCGTGATTACTACACCTTCTACAGGAGGTTATGAGTACTTCATCACATTTAAGAATGACCATTCTCATTTTGGTTATGTTTACTTTATGAGGAGTAAGTCTGACTCTTTTGATAAATTCAAGAGTTTAAGGTTGATGTGGAGCGTCAAACTAGTAAAGTAATCAAAATCCTGAGGTCAGGTCGAGGTGGAAAGTATCTCCTTGGTGAGTTTAAAGACTATATAATACATTATGGGATAATCTCTCAGTTAATTTCACTTGGGACTCCGCAACAGAATAGAGTATTCCAGAGAAAGAACCAAACTCTCATGGAGATGGTTAGAAGCATAACGAGTCATGCAACTCTTCCTATTTCCTTTTRGGGATATGCACGAGAAACAACAATTTATATTCTGAATTTGGTGCTTTCCAATTCTATACCTAGAACACCCTATGAGATGTGAAAATGGCAAAAGCCCAATCTTAATCATCTCAAGATATCGGTTGCCTAGCTTATGTACTAATAAAGGGAAGTAAGTTAGATCTAAAGTTGAAGTTATGCTACTTTGTTGGATAACCAAAAGGTAATAGTGGTGGACACTTTTATTATCCTAAGGAGCATAAAGTACTCATTAGTCCTCATGTTAGATACTTGGAGGATGATCAATATATGTCCACCATTGGTAAAAACAAAATAGAGTTGAAAAAGAGGTTGTCTACAGAACAAATATCAGATTCTTCAAACACTCCATTTGAGGTACTAGATTAGACATCAGCAAGTGTTCCTATACACAAAAAGCTTCGTCGTATGGGAGAGAAACTATAGTTCTAGATGGATAGATGGGAAAGAGGATTTCAAGCTAGTTTATGACCATCAGGAGCAAATCCCACTAGGTACGAAAAGGCTATTCTTGATGTTGACATAGACAAGTAGCATCTTGCAATGGATGCTGAGATTGAGTCTATGTATCTCAATTAGGTTTGGGAKCTTGTAGCTACACCTAGAGGGGTAAAACCCATAGGGTGTATATAACACTCCCAGATTAGAAACTGTCCTAAGCCGAGAGTATTACTGACCTTACTCCTAATCATATCAAACATTGTAGGAAACCAAAGAGATCTGAATGCTTGACTAAAAAAGTTTATAAAAATTTCGACATACTTTCCTCTATAATTTTATAAACTACCCCTGTATACATTCAGGGACCTCAAACATTTTCATTCCTTTGCATTGAAGATCTGGAGACATTATCTGTATGGGGCAAGGTGCGATATTTTCACCAACCATAATAATCTCAAATACTTCTTCACCCAGAAGGAGTTGAATATGAGGCAATGACAATGGTTGGAACTTGTGAAAGACTATGATTATGTGATAAACTACCACCCGGGTAAGGCTAATGTGGTAGCAGATGCGCTTAGCATGAGGAATCATGGAGCCATGGCCGCTTTACGAGTCCATCAGAAACCATCTTTGGCAGATATTTGAAAGCTCGTCTTGAAAATAGTTTCGCAAGACATATCAGGATATTTTGCAAATGTGACTCTTGTACCCACTCTCCTTGAGGGAATTAAGGGATGTGCAGATGGATGATCCTCTGGTGTTGAAATGGCGAAGAGAAGTTGCGGATGGTAAACGTTCGGACTATGTAATCACGGTTGATAAGGCCCTTCGATATGGCGATAGGCTTGTGGTTCCGAACGATAAGGGTTTAAGGGAGGAGATCTTGAGAGAAGCTCATCATACGCCCTATTCGATTCACCCAGGAAGTACAAAGATGTATTGAGATTTGAGGAAGCATTTATGGTAGGTTAGTATGAGCTGTGATATAGTAGAGTTTGTTCAGCATTGTCTTACCTGCCAACAAGTTAAGGCTGAACATCAACAACCCTCTGGTCTTCTGCAACCTCTTATGGTCCCAGAATGGATATGGGAGCATATTGGCATGGATTTCGTTGTTAGGTTGCTTAGGACAAGGAAGGGATATAATGCTATTTGGGTGATTGTGGATCATCTTATGAAATCAGCACACTTTCTGCCTATTAAGACTAGTTAGAGTATGGAGAAATTTGCGGAGTTGTATGTGGCTGAGACTGTCAGACTTCATGGTGTCCCACTATCCATTGTGTCTGATCGTGACCCCAGATTTACTTTTGCGTTTTGGAAGAGCTTGCATAAAGCTATGGGTACTCGTTGAATTTTAGTATAGCTTTTCACCCACAAACAGACGRACAGATTGGGAGGACGAATCAGATCTTTGAGGATATGCTAAGAGCTTGTATGATTGATTTCTGGGGAACTTGGGATGAATTCCTTCCTTTGGTGGAATTTTCCTATAACAATAGCTATCAGGCTACTATTGATATGGCCCCTTATGAGGCATTTTATGGAAGAAAGTGCAAGTCACCAGTTCACTGGGATGAAGTTGGTGAGAGGAAACTGTTGGATCCCAAGATAGCGCAATATACTGTAAAGGCAGTTGAAAAGATTCGTCAACAGATGAGAACTACTCAAAGTAGACAGAAAAGTTATACAGATAAAAGAAGGAAGTAGTTGGAGTTTGAAATTGGACAAAGTCTTCCTAAAGGTGGCACCTATAAAGGGGATTATGAGATTTGGGAAGAAGGGGAAGTTGAGCCCTTGATTTGTTGGACCTTTTGAAATCCTCGAAAGGGTAGGCGACTTAGCCTATCGGGTTGCCTTGCCACTAACTCTATTAGGTGTACATAACGTATTTCATGTTTCCATGCTAAGGAAATATGTTTCGGATCCCTCCCATATTCTCAGTTACGAAGCATTAGATCTTCATGAGAACCTATCTTACGAAGAGATGTTGGTGGAAATATTGGAAAGGGTGGAAAAAGTATTGAGGAGGAATGCGATAGCGCTAGTTAAAGTTCTCTAGAAGAATCATACAGTTGAGAAGGCTACTTGGGAACAAGAGGAGGAAATGCGTGATAAGTACTCGCACTGGTTCAGTGAGTCCTAAATTTCAAGGACGAAATTTATTTTATGGGGTGGGGTATTGTAATATCCAGGATTTTACTTTTTATAAATTTTATAAATTTTATATGGTCATGTGATTATGTGTGCCAACTAGGGTTGGATAATTTTCTATGTGGTTATTATTTTATTATTCGTTTAATAAGTATGAGATTATCGTGTTAATCGAATGAGSGTCCTTGTTTGGTTAGAGGCTCGACTTGTTGGGCTTGTTCGTTTTTCATTCAAAAACTAGATTTTTACCGAAAGTAAAGTCCATAAAATTTAATTTAATAGACTGGATTAGTTATGGAATGGGAAGGCCCGAAGGACTTGGGTTAGGGCCCAAGTTTGAAAAGAGAAAAAAAGGGGGGAAACCCTAAACCTTTCTTCTTCTTCCCCATTACTACCGACGCTGCCCCCACTTCCTGAAAATTCTTGCCGCTGCCACCCGTCCCTGCTGCACTCACAGCCTCCTCCTTTCTCTTTCTTCTCCCTCTCTCTCTCTCTCTCTCGCTCTCTCTCATTATCTCTCCTCGCTTGTCGTCATTGCGTCTACCTCGCCAAATCTGCTCAGAGATCCGCCATTGCCTTGATCCAAGGATCCTCGATGCCACCTGCACGCCACTCCTTGTCATTTTGCTTCCTTGTTTGCCCTCGTCATCTAGCATAATCGGCTGACACCGAATCCATTTCTGCCCAAGACAAAGTTGTTCGCCAATCAGATCTGCACACGTCTTGCTCGCATCTCGGATGCTCGGCAGTGCAGCCAGCCATTTTGTTTTGCTTCTTGTTGAGTCTGTGCTCACCTTCAAGTTTGCAGTTCATCGTCGACCAGGCGCCTCATGGTTTAGGTGCTGTTCGGGTCGACCACCACCTGACCAGGGTGTCGCTTAGTTGGAAACAGATCTGCTGGAGGCTGTCGCTGGGCTAACAGATGCCCAACAACCCGGTGCCCAGCAACTAAGTGCCCAGACGCCCAGGTGACCGAGTTCCCAGATGCCCAGGCTATCGGGCACCGCGCGCGATCAGGGGCGCAACGCCACTTCCGCGACACTTAGAGTTTGTTAATTTAAAGGTAAAAATACGGTTATTTGATTTTGGAACTTGATGACTTATATAATTATGTCCTATAATGAAATTGTGGGAGAGCATAGATTAGGTTTAATACCCGATCTAAGAATGAATTTAAATTGTACAAATAATGTGGTTGGACTTGAAAATGCATTGTTTATGGTACTGCCATTATCAATTGTTGAGACGGGTAAAAAGCTATGAAATAAGTTGTACCTTTAATAATGGGATAATTTAGCGATGTGAGAATTAAGTACGGGTTAAAATTGGCAAATGAAGTTCATGGAATAATCATTTAATGTTTTAAAATTGGACAATCGTATTAAATAAACTTTCTTTTGTAATCATAATTAGGTCATTTTCGAGCACATTGACATTAAGAGCGGTTGAGGGACTTCGCTTTGCAATTTAAATAAGAATTTTTACATTAAGGACTCCAAGTAAGTAAATTCTTACATTCTCATTAACGCATATGTATTGTTGTGATAATTAAATTTCTCTTTGGTAAATTGAATGTGTATTGAATATGAGTTCTATGTAAGTAAATCCCCATACCCACGTACCTTTTTCGTTGTGTGTTATATGGTGGCTGTATTGGATTTTGTTATGAAATGTGTTGCGATTGTATTGAATGATTTCACGTAACATGTATTTCATACTGTCATTATGTTGAATGGTGTTTATATACAGTGTTATGTAGTTCATGTCATGGGTATGTAGTTATAATATTCTACATCATTCCTAGCATGAGCCATTTGTACGTTTAGAATGCGAATGGTTTAGGAAAATAAAATTTTGAAAGGGAATGAAATTTTATAAATGAATTATGTCCAGGAAATGTTAAGATTTTGGAAAGGGGTGTAAACCTAGCCATGAAAGATGTGAGTGGAAAATGGGGCATGGGGGACCGACGCACCCGACCTAACCCTTTTGTGGGGTAAGGAGATAAGTAATGTTCACCTCTTGGGAGGGGAAAAGATGAAAGGAAAAGTTAAGTGATATTAATCATATTGCGATTCTACCGGTAGGAAATGTGATCGGGTTCCAAAGAATAATGACCCACAGCACGCTTAATGGCTAGGCATTACACTAAGTGAGCTCACGACTTTAATGAAATGAAAAGGTTTTACAAAGTTCTTACATTTTGAAGTGGAAATTCATGAAAGTATTTGGGAAGTTTTATTGAGGGAGTGAACTATGGGTTCATAATATATAGTGCATTTTACATACATTCATGCATGGGATTTGCTTACTGAGCTTTATAGCTCATTCCATTTCCTTCATTTGGCATTTCAGGTGATGTAGCCAGATGGTGCGTGGAGGCCACTTCCCCTCTGCCTGACACGACGCTGTTCATCGTGACTCTTCCAGCTTTTCTTTCTCTCCTCTTTGTTTCACTRTCGATGCTACCATTGATCGCAGTCCGATCGGTGATACGCGCCGTAGCGACCATCTCTAACCATCTGGAGACGTTGCCGTCTCTCCCGTAGTTGCAGCGCCAGCCGAAAYGATCGCTATGTGCCGCTCAAACTCATGGACGTTCGGCCAGAGCAATCGCGTCTACCAGATCCGGTAAGTCACCTTCGTTCTCTCGCTGTGTAAGGGTAAGAGAAGTTATATTTGCCGGAAAATATATTGACTTTGTTGAAGGAAGCTATTTTTAAGCGAGGGTTGACACAGCTGATTGATTTATGTGATCCGCGGTGCTAGCTCGAAACAATTCGATTACTGATGTAAAGGAGAGTAGAGCTATAGCCTATTAGTAAAATCGTGAATAATTATGCATGCTAAATTTTTTTATACCCTGTGTATATTTTACAGATTGATCAATCGTGTTAAAAGTGGTGCTCTAGAATTTATTTATAAGATTTTCCATTTTAGCTTATTAATGTTAGACGGAGGAACCGCTGATCGTCGATGGGTCGCGTTCGAACGGTCGTTGCGGTGCCGCGGGTCGACGGTCGCTGGCGAGCTGGCCAGCACGGGTGCGAGTCCGCGTGGGTGAGGGTCGGCAGGTTTGGTAAAAAACGTGTGAGGAACTGCATCCATTGGCGTATTAGTCAACTTTGCTAGCTTGATTCATCTGGATAAGACATTAATTGCTCCAATAAAGCTCCTGAATGCAACTTCAGCTAACCTCTCAAGTGAAGGTTGAATTCATTCTTAGGCAAATGCATGTCCTGACACCCATTCATTAGGAGAGTAAGTATAGTAATATTTATCTACTTAAACTTACAAAAATTGACAACCTTATACACAACACACCTTAAAAATACAACTACACACCTTAACACTGCTTTCAACTTAACAAGCATAAATCATCATGAGATACGATTTCTTACGACAACACTAAAGTATAGTACATAATAAATAACTTGCAATAGAATACATTTCTAGCATACGCAAAGTACAGTACTCGTACATCGATCTTCAAATGTAGTGTAAACCGTACTCGCAAGTGCGTAAATCCTTCACTTGCCAATCTTTTACCCTAAAACTTCCTTTTCCAATTTAAAAACCTTTACAATTTCAAAATTCTTTCCTCACATTGTGACCGGTACTTTCTACACTCACCCTTTACCCTGACCCCCTGTCGCGTGAGCTGGGATGGGAGAACCTCCCATCCATTCTTACCTCACAAGTGGAGGAACCTCCACTTTCACACTTACTTTTGGAAAAAAAACTTACAACTGGCGAAACGCCAAGATGGCCATCCTTACCTTAGCCCAAGGTTTATTGATACCGGGTGACGTATCGATACACCGATCCGTAATGTGAAATCACTCGAGCGCTTGCTTACTCCTTTACCTTTCATAAATAACATTCAAACTTCTCTTACAAACATTACTCAAAACTTTTCCCTTACAAAAACCTTCAAAAAGTAACTTTCCCTCCTTGAACTTAGAAGTATACATCCTGTACAAGTACGTAAGTACGTACTCCCAATGAATGACCCGAAAAATCGAGTAAGGACAACGAATACAAAAGGAACGTCTACTATACATTGGTCTACCCCGCTCCTCTAGCGAACACCCGCTCGAAACTATGGGCTCTTAACTAAAAGCTTAAATAAATACTTTATTCTATTTATGAAGAACTTACAAAATTTAATAACTTCAAAGAACCACTAAAGCAAATAAACCTTACCAAATCTTTCTGAAGGCGACATAAAGATAAAACTTATAATAATTTTACCATTTCCAAACAATTTCAAATGAAAGCTTTATCTATCAACAAATAAACCTGGCCTTTACTGCACCGTAAGAGTCGAATCCTGACAAGGATTAGACCCCACAATGTGTCTAGGAATCGCGGTTTGTCGCTAACCGCGGCCTTGTTACCCAAACGAGGCTGTGACACGCCGCTTCTTTGGTCAAAGACGAGTCCGAGGCCGCAGACCAAACTACCGCACACTGTTGATCGCTGCACTCGTCGTTACTGTCTTTTAGTTTTGCTGCTGGTGACGTTCCAAAATCGAAGTCAATTCCCCTTTGTTTTTAGGCAACTCATCTCCCTTTTGGAAGTGTCGCCGTCTAGATCGCTGCCGCAGCGCGTCTAAGACCAACGCGGCTCGTCCATTGCCACTTGCTGTTCGTCTAGCTGCCGGCTACAGCGTGCCAGACTAGCAAGGGGTGTCTCTTTCCTTTACTGCTGCTACCCGGACCGCTGCCACAGGTGTCTAGCCAGGTGAGAATGTCTCTTCCTCTCCTAACGCCACTAGACCGCTGGGGCAACGTGTCTAGCCAGCGGAATGTCTCTTTTGCTATTGTTGCCGCTCGGGCTGCTACGCAACGTGCCAGGC
>MEJB01000458.1:52157-65318 GCA_001752375.1 Rhazya stricta
ATTCGAATATTGTGAATTCGAGGTTATTTCGAGGACATACGTTGAAGTTGATTGGAGGAGTTTACTTCCAACTTAAGTAAGAATCCGTTTACGTATAGGACTGTGGGTAAGTAATCCTCTCATTCATATCATTATAAATAAATGAATTTGAATGCTTTTAATTGTTGGAATATGTGTTGTGTGGAATTTTGATGTTGATGTGTGGAATTGTGACGAAAGTTGAATTGTTCGTATTTAGTAGTACTTTATGCTAAAGAATGCTGTTGTGATTTCATATCATGTATTATATATTGAACGTTATCTTATGTAAAGATTGTATGCGTTTCATGTCATGAGCATGTAGCTAGAAGTTTACATCACATTTGGCATGAGCCGTTCGCGCATTTAGGAAGTGAACGGTTAGAAAATGGGATTTTGAAGGAAAAGGTTAAAGTTTTGGAAATGTTAAAGTTTTAAGAAAGGAGTGTAAACCTGGCCATGAAAGATGTGAGTGGGAAATGGGACGTGGGGGACCAGCGCCTCGACCCTACCCTCTTGGAGGGTAGGTAAGAATGGAGTGTTCACCTCCTTGGAGGTGAAAGTGTGAATGAAAACCTTTTTTTTGAATGTTGACCGCTTTACGGTTCTACCGGTAGGAATGGAATCAGGTTCCAAATAAGAATGGCCCACTGCAAGCTTAGTGGCTAGGCATTACACTCTAGTGAGCTCGCGAACGAATGGAAATGGAAAGTATTTATTATAAGTGAAATTTGAAAGGAATGTTTGTAATGAAGTTTTGAAAAGGGAATGCTTTTGAAAGTTTTTCATTTAAAGGGAAAAACCTTGAATTTTCACATGTAGGACATGTTCATGCATTCATGCTTGAGGTTACTTACTGGGCTTTTTAGCTCATTCCTGTTCSCCATGTTTCCTTACAGATGATATGTAACTAGATGGGGCGAGGAGGTTGCTTGTGGRTGAGCTTTGATACCCGAGAACTGATTTTCGAATTTATATATGAAATAAGATGAATACTTCTGAATGTTTTAAATTATTGAAGTTTCTTTATGATTTTTGTTTTTGAATGGTTTAGAAAGACTTGCACTGTATTTCTCTTTTGAATAAAATATTAGGATAGTGAGGATTTATTTAAAATGCATTTTGACTCCTTGGGATATTGTTGAGTTTTAAATAGATAGTTGTTTATTTTAGAACTGAATGACGTGGCATTCTCAGCTTAGGCCTGTTCCTAATCTGGGGGTGTTACAGTTTGGTAAGCTGAGAATGCCACGTCATTTCGTTCCAAAATAAACAATTATCTATTTCAAAAATAAACTTTAACAAACCCTCACCATCTTAACAATTATTCAAAATAGAAATACAGCGGAAGCCTTTCTAAACCATTCAAAATAAACGCAAAATCACAAAGAAACTTCAATAATTTAAAACATTCAGAAGTATTCATCTTATTTCATAAATAAATTCGAAAACCAGTTCTCAGGTACCAAAACTCGCTCACAAGCGACCTCCTCGCCCCATCTGGTTACATATCATTTGCAAGGAAAACATAAGCAACAGGAATGAGCTAAAAAGCCCAGTAAATAACCCTCATGCATGAATGCATGAATATGTCCTACATATAAAAATTCAAGTTCCTCCTTTTCAATGAAAAACTTTCCAAAAACATTACCTTTTCAAAACTCATTACAAACATTCTCTTCAAAATTCACTTACAATAAAACTTTCCATTTCCTTTCATTCGTTCGCGAGCTCACTAGAGTGTAAAGCCTAGCCACTAAGCTATGCAGTGGACCATCTTATTTGGAACCCGATTCCATTCCTACCGGTAGAACTGCAAAGCGGTTAAATTTTATTCTTTTAACTTTATTCTTTTAACTTCATACCTACCCTCAAAGAGGGTAGGGTCGGGTACGCCGGTCCCCCACGCCCCATTTCCCACTCACACTTTTTATGGCTAGTATTACACTCCTTTCTTAAAACTTTAACATTTCCAAAACTTTAACCTTTTCCTTCAAAATCCCATTTTCTAACCATTCACTTCCTAAATGCGTGAACGGCTCATGCCAAATGTGATGTAAACTTCTAACTATATGCTYATGATATGAAACGCATACAATCTTATATAATATAACTTTCAATAAATAGTACATGATATGAAAACACAACAGCATTCTTCAACATAAAGTACTACTAAATATGAACGATTCAACTGTCATCACAATTCCACACATCAACATAAAATTTCATACACACATATTCTAACAATTAAAAGCATTCAAATTCGTTTATTTATAATGATATGAATGAGAGGATTACTTACCTGAAGTCCTGTACGTAAACGGGTACTTACTTAAGTTGGAAGTAAACTCCTCAAAATCGATTTCAACGTATGTCCTCGAAATAACCTCGAATTCACAATATCCGGATGTTGAACGATAATGGATTCCCGAACGTACATCAAGGGATGTGCAAAAATCGTTCTGGACGTCTGGGCGTTAGTGTGCTTGAGCATCGGGTTCAGAACGTCGAGCGTCATGCACTAGGCACCTGGGCATCGCGCTCTAGCGCCTGGGCGTCACTCACTGGACGCCTGGCTTTGCCCACTGGACTCCTGGGCGTCACGCTGGGCGCCTGGCGTTGCTGGGCAAGCTTGGCGCTGGTACTCCTAGTCGCCAAGGAGCAGATCCTTAGTGCACAAACAGCGTATGGCGCACGAACAACTAGGTTTTGCTTCGACGCTGTGCCGGCAAAGAAACCAGTTTCTGTTCAGGCTCCCGGCATCTGGTTGACGGTGTGTAACAACCCGCGATGCGAGCAGCAATGACAGAGAATCAAAACGACGACCACTGCAAGGTTTTAGCTTCAGTTCAARGGGAAACAAAAATCCATTGAGTAGAGAGAAAACTATTCGCGGTGGCAGATCTGGCGACAGTGTCGCGTAGATCTGGTTGCGTCGAGCAAGTAACGGGTAACAACAGCAGATCCGGCGACAGTGTCGCACGGATCTGATCGTTCCCACAGAGAAAGGAAATGACGACGGCGGGCCTGGTAATGGTGTCGCACAGATCCGGTCACTCTTACAGAGAAGGAGAAGATCGCGGCAGATTTGGCGACAGCGTCGCACAGATCAGTTGCCCTACAGAGAAAACGATAACGACAGCGGGCCCAGCGACGGTGCCGCACAGGTTCGGTCGACCTTATAGAGAAGCGAAATAACGACGGCAGGCCTGGCGACGGTGTCGCAAAGATCCAGTCACTCTTACAAAGAAAGGGAGGATCGAGACAGATCTGGCAATAGCGTCGCACAGATCGGTCACCCTACAGAGAAAGAACGATAGCGACGATGGGCCTGGGGATGGCGTCGCACCGGTCTGGTTAACCTTACAGAGAAGAGAAATAACGACGGCAGGCCTGGCGACAGTGTCGCACAGGTCCGCTCGCCTTTRCACAGTGAGAGAACGAAGGTGACTTACCGGATCTGGTAGACGCGATTGCTCTGGCTGAACGTCYACAAGTCTGAGCAGCACACAGCGATCATTTCGGCTGGCGCTGCAACTACGGGAGAGACGGCAACATCTCCAGATGGTTAGTGATGGTCGCTACGATGCGTATCACCGATCGGACTGCGATCAGTGGTAGCGTCGACAGTGGAACAAAGAAGAGAGAAGGAGAAGCTAGAAGAGTCACGACGAACAGCGTCGTGTTAAGCAGAGGGGAAGCAGCACGGCGGCGGTGGCGGCGGGAGGAAGAACAAGATAGTTTCTAGTGTTTTTCTTTTTCTTTTCTTTTCTTTTTCTTTCTTTTTATTTTCTTATATATTTTATTTTCTCTTTTTTATTTTTTATATAATATTATTTTGGGCCGCAACTCAACGCGTCGGGCCTTCCTATCCAAATCTAATCCAAAACCTGTAAATTAAACGTAATAGGCTTCCTTTCGACAAAAGCCCAACTTTCGACTTAATTAATAAATAAGCCCACAAGGCGAGCCTTTGGCCAACGGTAACTCTTATTTGATACGGACAATATCTGTGTTTTAAAAATATTAATCATATAAAATATCTAACCCTAGTTGGCACACAAATTTCACGTAAAATCAAACAAATTTAATAAAGAAAAATTTCGGGGTGTTACACCTGAAGCATTATATAAATAAATTTTATTGAATAAGATAAATGGTTGTCTAGAGAGGTTTTATGCATTGTTCAAGATATTTCTTTATTTGTTTAACTAATCGTGGTTTAAATTTTTTCAAGTTTCGCAATTTTTAGTTTTGGTCAATGTTAGGTTGGTAATGGATGGTTGAATACAATATTTATTATTTTGGATATTTGTTGGGTTGGAATGCATGTTGTTACGAGTATTGAAAATGTTTGAGGACTTTGAATGTATACAGGGGGTAGTTGTTGGAATTATAAGAGAAACTCTACTGTAATTTTTATAAACCTTTTTAGACAAGTGTTCAGATTTCTTTTGTTTTCATACAGTATTGATATGATTATGAGTAATGTCAGTAATACTCTCAGCTTAGGACAGTTCCTAATCTGGGAGTGTTACAATGTAAGTAGGTATACAAGAGGAAAAGAGAGCAGACGATAAGGTAGAAACCTTTAAAGCAAGGTTGGTCGCAAAAGGTTATACTTAGAAAGAAGGGATTGACTATGAGAAAAACCTTTTTAGCAGTAGACATACTTAAGTCCATTCGCATACTCTTAATGATTGTGAGATATGGCAAATGGATGTCAAAACGGTCTTTTTTTAATGGCTATCTTAGTGAAGACATRTATATGTCCCAGTGAGAAGGCTACACTGTGAAAAGCCAAGAACACATGATTTGCAAGCTTGAGAAATCCATTTATGGACTAAAGAAAACATCAAGAGCATGGGACAAGCATTTTGATGAGTTTGTAAAGTCTTATGAGTTTGTGAAAACATAAATGAACCATGCCTATATAAATGGGCGGGTGGTGAAAATATGTCCTTCTTGGTATTATATGTTGATGATATTTTACTCATTGGAAATGATATAGGGAAATTGTCATCAATTAAACTTTGGGTATCGAGTCAATTTAGCATGAAAGATATCGAAAAGGCCATATACTTCTTAGTATAAAGCTACTTATAGATAGGAAACAAAGAATGTTAAGCTTATCTGACCAGGTTTAGCACGTGTCAGTGTAAAGGGGAACTTATTCCCTTTAGACACGGTCTAATCTTATCTTCCAAGGATTGTCCTACGACAAAGGAAGAAAAAACAAGATTAAGTAGGATTCCCTACGCTTCGGCTGTGGGAAGTCTCATGTACGTCATGCTTTTTACAAGGTCAGATATTTGCTTTGCCGTAAGCATGGTAAGTAGATCTCTATCAAACGCAGAGGAAGAACATTGGCAAGCTATAAAGCATATTATCAAGTACTTGAAGGCTACAAGGGACTATGTGTTAGTTTACAAAGCCGATGATTTAGTTGACGGACTTAGACTTCCATGCTGATAAGGACGAAAGATAATCCACTAGTGGATATGTCTTTACCTTGTCCGGAGGAGTATTATGTAGTGCTAGCTCTACAATGGAAGCTGAGTATGTCATAGCATCAGAGGCGTCCAAGGAAGCAATGTGACTTCAAAAGTTTCTTGTAGAATTTAAAGATATACTGCATATGGAGAAGTCAATTATCATGTATTGTGACAATTTAGGAGTTGTGTTACAATGAAAAGAGCCTGGAAATCACAAAAAGGGCAAGCACATCGAAAGGAAGTACCATCTCGTTTAGGAATTCATCCAGAACAATGAGATAGTGTTGGATCAGATTTCCTCAGCAAACAATCTGATAGATCTCTTCACAACGCCTTTGGCAGAGAAGGTCTTTAGTAGACATCTAGATTCCATAGGGGTAGGCACCTATGGTTCATAGTCTTTCAGC
The DNA here is from genome assembly GCA_001752375.1 of Rhazya stricta. Classification (NCBI taxonomy): domain Eukaryota; kingdom Viridiplantae; phylum Streptophyta; class Magnoliopsida; order Gentianales; family Apocynaceae; genus Rhazya; species Rhazya stricta. Next base: position 58,078 of record MEJB01000458.1, read on the forward strand.
GCATGTGGGAGATTGTTAGAATTGTATGCCCTAAGGAGAATGTATTTATGTATTTTTCAATAAAAAGAGTAATTCAATCTATTATGTTTTGATACATATATTAAATTGCATATTTTCTTGGAATGGGTCTAAGCTATTAAGTAAATGGTTTATGTGATGGGTCATTCTTCACAAATAGGCATAAACATGGGTACTTAATCAGCAAGACAAATTGGCTCTTAGTTTTTTGATAGTTAGGCATTTTATCAAGATCATTGTGCAATGATTTCAATAGCGAATGACTTTCCTTAGTCAGTGGACATTTCGTTCACTCCAATTGTACAAGCGTATTTGATATATGAGAGTAGGACCTATGATATTGGTTTCTGTTAAATTACTATCCCTATCGAAATTAGAATACCACTACTCCTGTGTGGATGAATATCCTAGTACTTGACTACTAGTTGGTGGTCTACTGAATCTAGAGTTGTATTCTTTGATATACTATAGGTGAGATCTTTGCATAGACTAATACTTTATATCTTGGGAGTATGGTATCTAATTAACTAAGACAGGATGGTATAAAGATAGATTATGTGCTTCATTTTGGGAAGAATTAATCGCCCTCTGTTGTCCAAAGAATAATCAAATGATCCAGGCTTGGGAAGGTGCCTTAAGAATGTGTATTTCTGGGTAGCTCTCAATGATGTGTAAGGACATTTGAGTTGGTCATGGATTATCGGACTAGCTATTTAAGATGTCATTGGGAAGTAGCTAGTACATTATTCCTTTCTCAATGATGGGTGATACACAGAAGGTTATATTCATCATTTCACTTGTAGGTCGAAGACTATGCTCATGTAAAGTTGTTCGTGGAGTTAGTGTATGTATCCATATGGTGATAAATGAAATACTTAACATTTATAAAATATAGCTACTAGATAGTAAGGTATTTTGGTCATTTTAGTAGTCACGAATAATTTGTCTTTTGGTTCCCTAGGTAGTTCAATATTACCTAAGTACTTAATTGTATGACTGGGCTTCAAGGATAAACTCTTTTAATGATAGGTATTATTTTATTCAGTTTCGTTTGTATTTATTGGGTTATAATAAGTTAGTATATTACATATTTAGTTAATTATTTGGAATGATCCAAGAAAAGAATTAATTGAGAAATGAACTTAGAGCTTAAATTACAATGGAGAAAAACCAAATCTGGCCCATAAAAGACCAGGAATTTTGACCAGGGTGGCTAAAATTCCCCTTGTCTTGGGAGGATTTTATTCACCCTAGGGATGTCCATCCCTTTGCCAAAATCCCAAGAAGTTGGGGATTTCAAGACTGTTATTTTAGGATTTTGTTCTTTAACCTAATAGATATAATTTCTCTTGGTAGACTCCTTCTTACGCTCTAAACTCCTTCTCTGCCGCCACTCTCTTTCTCTATCTCTCCTTGTAATGGAAGTTCATCCTAGGTTCTCGCTAAACCTAGTCCCGATGGGTAGGGTAATGCCTGGGAAGATCCAGAGAAGAGTCTTCATGTTATTTTCATGCAGAGAAGTCAAAGACTCACTAGGAAGAATCATCCTCAGTAAGTTACAAAATTCGAGCGGCCTTCAGAGCCACTGGTGCCACCACATACTTCAGCTCAGACTGAAGAGTTGAGTCAAGGGCATTAGGCACCTCCAGCAAGAAACCCTAGCACCCCTTTTGTTTCACAAGGAACAAAAAGTAGTAACTTTCTCCTAAACTCACCTTGTGAAGGATTACAATTATGAACTTTTGATGTTGCTGCATGACTTTCTTGCTTCGTAAGGTCCTTCATGTGGTATTTCAAGATATGTGATTCATGACAATCCAATTTTAGGTTGCAAAGTCATAATACCAAGGAACTCTTGACTCCTAAGAAATAATGGCTTCAACTTTATCTCAAGGACTCAAAAGAATTACATCTAAGAAGTAAGTATCCAACCAAGTTTATACCCTCATTAACTCTAATGCTCATGGAAATTCAAATGGTACCCCTAGATAATTTCTCTTTTAGATGGACCATCCCAAAAAAGAAAAAGAGAAAAAAGAGACCCAGAAGGCCCAATAAGATCAATTTGGACCCTAATGATTCATTCCATAGGCATATCCATATAAGAACAAGGCTCCAACAAATTAACAGTCCATCAGACTAACCCAAAAAAAGAAAAAACAAAAAGGAGGTAAACTAATTGGGACTTACCCACTATAATACCCGGAATTTTACTTTTATGAATTTTATTTGATCTTGTGAATTTGTGTGCCAACAAGGGTTGGAAATATTCTATGTGATTATTATTTAATTATAAGTCTAAATAAGTACAGACCTATCGTGTTTGTCAGATTAGGCTCCTTGGTTGGTTGGAGGCTCGATTTGTTGGGCTTATTCATTTTCATTCAAAAAGCTAGATTTTTATCGAAAGAAAAGCTCATGTARTTTAATTTAATAGACTAAATTGTTTAAGGAATAGGAAGGCCCGAAGGACTTGGGTTAGGGCCTAAGTTTAAAAAAAAAAACTATTTAATTAGGTTTACTGCTCATCATCTTCCCCAAAACCCTAACCAACCCTAAGCGGCCGCAGCTGCAGCTACTGCTGCAGCTCCTCCCTCGCTATCATCTCGACGTTGGCTTTCCTCTCCTCTTCTCTCCTCTCTCCTCTCTCTCTCTCTCTTTCTCTCACTCTTCCCACTGCTAGCACCGATTGGAGTGGCTGCTGCTCGCCACTGCTTGCAATCTGCACGCCGCTCACCGCGCTTAAGTTTCTACCAAATCCGCACTAACCTTCATCAGTCCGATCTGCACTGCCATCAGATCAACTATTGGGAAGCTGCCACGTGACACTACCATCAGGCTCCCACTGCACGCTGCTGCTGCGCGACCAGAACAGAACAGGACACCATGCCTCATTGGAAGCTCTCCAGATCTGCGTGTCCTGTTGCTAGTCTTCACTATAGACAGTGACGTCGATCTAGTCGTGCTCTCCTGAACGTTGGGAGACTGATCGGAGATCAGGAATTGAGAGTTTGGAAGGGAATTGCTAGAGCTGACCAGGCACTGAGCACTGATAGTGGCGTGCCCGCTGTCCGTTTGCAATCAGGCACCCAGACTCACAGCAACCAGGCAGAGGGATGCCCATGCAACCAGGCCCCGTGCGCAACTAGGGATGTGGCACGCACACTGCCTGAGCACACGCTCGGGGCGCAACGCCACTTCGACGACATTTGGAGTTTGTTGACTTAAAGGTAAAAATATTACTATTCAATATTGAAAATTTATGAACTATGCAATTATGTCTTAAAGTGAAATTGTGCGAGAACATAGATTAGGTTTAATATCCGAGTTAACGAGTTTAAGTTGTACCATTAAGAACGTGATAATTAGTGATGTGGGAATTAAGTATGAATTTAAAAAATTGGCAAATGACATTCATRGATATAAGCATTAAATATTTAAGCTTGGACAATCATATTAAATGGACTTTCTTTTGTAATCACAATTAGGTCRTTTTTTAGCACATTGACGTTAAGAGCGGTCGAGGGATTTCCGCTTTGCAATTTAAATAAGAACTTTAACGTAAAGGACTCCAAGTAAGTAAATTCTCACATTTTATTAACGCATATATATTGATATTTTTAAGTTCCTTTTAGGTAAATTGAATGTGTTGTATATAAATTCTATGTAAGTAAATCTCCATATCGACCTACCTTTTTCGTTGTGTTATGTGGTGACWGTATTGGAATGTATTATAATTTTATTGAATGATTTCACATAATATGTATGTTTTGTACTGTTATTATAACACCCCCAGATTAGGAACTATCCTAAGCTAAGAACGTTACATTACCCTACTCATAAAATAATCAATTACTGAAATAAATAAAAGAAATCTTAACCCTTGTTAAAAAGTTTATAAATATTCAACAGAGTTTCCTCTGTAATTTCAATAAAATACCCCTTGCATACATTCAAAAAGTTCTCAACATTTTCAAACACCCATTCACAACATACACTCCAACCCAGATAAACATGTGCTCCAACAAATCTTTTACCAATCCAATAATTATTCAAACTGAAATTTGAAGAACTCAAAAGAATTTAAAAAACACAATCAACTAAACCAAATTAAAATAGTCAACTACTATGTTAATCCTTAAAATTTATTTAAAACATGCTTCARGGTATCATGGTTTGCCCATAAGTGACCTCCTCGCACTATCTGGCTACACATCATCTGACACGAGAGAAATGGAATGAGCTATAAAGCCCAATAAGTAAATCTCATGCATGAGTGTATGAACATGCCCTACATGTAATGAATTATAAAATCTCCCTTTCTCWATGAAAACTTTCAAATCATTTTCTTGTATAACCTTTCCATAAAATCTTTCATTTCAAAATTTATAACTTGTAAAACATTTCATTTCATTCCTTTCGTGAGTTCACTAGATTGTACCGCTTAGCCATTAAGCTCTGCAGTAGGCCATAGTTATTTGGAACCCGATTATATTCCTACCGGTAGTACCGCAAAGCGGTTAACATTCATTTACTTTTCCTTTCATCTCTTCATCTCCCCGAGGTGAATTATTACCTACCCTCCCAGAGGGTCGGTTCGGATGTGCCGGTCCCCCAYGCCCCATTCCCCACTCACATCTTTCATGGCTAGGTTTTACACCGCTTTTTCAAAAATTTTAACATTTCCTTGGACATGTTACAATTTAGAAAATACATTCCCTTTCAAAATTTCATTTTCTAAACCATTGGCTTTTTAAATGTATGAATGGCTCATGAACACTAACTACATGCCCATGACATGAAATGTATATAACTGTAATTAACATGCCATTTGACATAGTAATGGTACCAGATATAAAACAATTAAAAACATTCCATACAATCAACACATTTCATAACATAATCCCTTACCGCCACTATATAACACACAACAAAAGAGATAGGCGGGTATGGGGGGTTACTTACATAGAAATCTCATATCTAACACATTATTCCACCTAAAGAAATTCAGATACATCCATTCATACGCATTAATGAAATGTAAGAATTTACTTCCATAGAACTCGGATTCAATATACATTCAATTCACCTAAGAGTAATTTAATTATAACTGCAATACATATATGTTAACGAGAATGTGAGAATTTACTTACTTGTAGTCTTTAGTAAATTTGTTTACTTTCATTAGCGGGGTACCTTGGTTGCTCACAACATTAATGTGCCACAGTATCCTAATATTATTACATAAAGAATATTCATCTATACTTGTTTAACCATACACATTCGTTTAACACAGGTGTTTACCGTTAATACATTCATCGTTTTCTCCACGGTGACCTTAACTAATAATTTCTCAAGATAAATTTACATGTCAATAAAAATCGAACTACTAATAATACAATTTAATTTCATGACTCCTAATTTGTTCTTAAAATAACAATAATAATCATAATCACAATATACATTATTTTATCATACAACCGTAAATTTCACCCTCAATTATATTCCAACATATTTCTAGAATCATATCCTCCCTTTACTTAATCGTACTAACTTAAAATTCAATTATACATATTCCATATATTTTCTTAATTATTATTACATAATACAAAAACTGGGCCATTCGGTTAATTTAAATAAAGAAACTAAGGATTCACCTCGAATCCCGAACCTTAGGTGTGGTATCGAGTCTAAAATGTAATGGCATCAATCATGTTCGAGAAAGAAATACGCTCSGGGCATCCAAAAGGTGGTCCGAGTCACGCGCGTTATTGGCTCGAGCGGACGGCGTACGGTGCCAAGTCACCTGGTCCTTAGGTCGCCTGGGTGCCTGGGCATCTAGTAGCTGGGCGCCTGGGCGCCTGGTCACCTGGTTGCCTTATAACACCCCCAGATTTGGAACCGTCCTAAGCTGAGAGTATTATATCAATTCAATCGCAAATGATCAACTATCATTTAAAACTCAACATTTATTCAAAACAAAAATATAGCGGAAGCCTCAAGAATTTAAAATATTCAGAAATATTAATCTTATTGCATAAAATAAGTTTGAAACAAGTTCTCGGGTATCKTAGCCCGCCCATAAGTAACCTGCAACACCCCGAAATTTACTTTTATTAAATTTGTTTGATTTTACGTGAAATTGGTGTGCTAACTAAGGTTGGACATTTTATATGATTAATATTTTTAAATCGTACGTTTAATAGGTGCGGAAATGTTATCCATATCAAATAAGAGTTATCGTTGGCTAAATGTTCGACTTGTGGGTCTATGTATTAGTTAGTCGAAAGTTGGGCTTTTTATCGAAAGAAAGCCCGTTACGTTAATTTACGAGTTTTGGTTAGAATTGGATGGGAAGGCCCGACGAGTTGAGTTGCGGCCCAAAATAAAATTATAAAAAAAAGAGACAAAAGAAAATATATAAGAAAATAAAAAGAAAGAAAATGAAAAGAAAAGAAAAAGCAAAACCCTAGAACTATCTCCTTCTTCTCCTTCCTGCCGCCAGCGCCGCCACTCTCCCACTATTTATCTTCTTCTCCTTACTGCCGCCGTGGCCACCCCTTGCACTCACCACCTCTCGTCCCTCTGCAGATCCGACGCTGCTTGTCGTGGTTTGTGCAGCTTCTCCTTCTCCTTCCTTTCCTCCACGGCCGGCGCTTGAAGTGGCCACTGTGCCACGATTTTGCGATCGGACATGCAGCGCGTCGCTGCTCAAACAGGAGAGCGCCCGCTGTCTCTTCTCCGATTCCCTCTCGCTCTCGGACTCGCCAGCGTCGATCCAACACTCCAGATCCGTGGCGCGGTGTGTGTGTCGCGGAACCCACGCGACGCCGTGGTCCAACCCCACCCACCGCCTTAGATCGGTGAATGACTCACCCCGGCGTCGGGACAAAGACCGGGTCCTGGTCTACAGTAGCTGGATCGGGTTAGGATACAAGGACCAGTGAAGGCCGATGAGACTTTAGGCCGCTCCCTTGAGGACCTGTATAGCTTGTCGTTCCTCGCTCCCGTCTCAGCTACCGGTCGTCGCTTCCCCTAGGTATGAAAACAGCTCCTCCTTTTTACAACTCGTTATCTTCCTTTCTTCTTATGCCGCCGGTCTAGTCTTCTGGTTTTGCCGCCGGTTAGCAGTACAAATCGAGACAAAAACTCCTTTGACTAAACAGCTCGTGTACCCTCATGCGACGCTGCCGGGACCAACGCGGCCTCGTCGCTCACTCCAA
>MEJB01000458.1:65343-97303 GCA_001752375.1 Rhazya stricta
CCTACTAACTTTGCTTGTTAACCTAAGGGGGCTTATATGCAGTTCCCTAACGTTTTACCAAGCCCTGCAGGACCCGCAGCCACGCCGGACTCGCAAGCCCGTGCCTTTGCAGCCCGCAGCGCGTGTACCCACGCGGACGCCAGCGGCGCGAGACCCCGGACCCGCAGTGAGTGACCTGCGGACCCGGCAGAGCGACCCGCGAGCATCGCTCGGAAATACGAGTGGACCTACAGCGACCCGCAACCTAGAGTCGTGATGCTCACGGGCGAGACACACCGACGACCCTAAACGTGTACTCAACACGGCCCGAACAAGCGCAAGGCTGATCTTTACGGGAGTCGGCCCGGGTGTGTTACAAAAAAGATCTGCAATTGCCACTGGACTCCGGGTGCGTTTCCTTTTTTGGACGCTGTCGCTTGTTCGTTCTTGTCTCCGGTTTAGGCTGCCGTTTAGACGTTTTCAAATCGAAAGACATAATAATACTCCGCCTTTTAGAGCGGCGCGGTGTGCGCTCCTGTCGGCGCCGTCGAGACCAACGCGGTCATCTCGATTCCTCCAGCGGGCGGCCTCCAGCCTGAATGAACCGCCAGCTCTGAGTCGCGCGTTGTTTCCGCGAACAAAACCGGACCTCGTAAAGGGAAACCAGAGCGCGGCCGTCTACGCACAGAAGGCGCGGTTCGGAAGAACAAAGCGTCCGAACGGCCGGGCCGGAGAGAAGAGAACCAAAGGCGTGGGATAGCCGCGACAACAGCGGCGCTGCCCAAAGCACTGGATCTAGCGCGGAGAGGCCAGCGGCGCGAACGACACGGGCGCGGTTCTCGCGGCCGACGTATCGGCTTCGACCCCAGGGCAGCGGGGGGGAGAGGAGGACGTTCGCTGATATCGAGACTAGGGCTAAGACCGACCGAAAGCTGTGGACCCCGGCGGACCGCGGACGCAACGACCGCGCCGCGGCCGGCGGTACGCCCGGCCACTCTCCCCTGTGCCGCCTCGCTGCCGGCGCCACCCCGCCCGCCGCGTCTAACGCAAGATACCAAAAAAAAAAAGAAAAGAAGAGGAAAAAGAAAGAAAAAATAAAAGATATATAAAGGAAAAGCAAAAGAAAAGAAAAAATACAAAATAAAACCCGACAGGGCGGAAGGAAGCAGCGAACGAACAGAGTATGAAGATTAGATTGAAAAGGTAAAATGATTAAGTGCACGAAAAGAAAGCTATTAGTTCGGGTGAAGAGAACGGATTGTTGGTATGCCGTGACGCAACTCGAATGATGCGATTAAGAAAGAGCGGTGCCGGTGATAAAACGGGGAAAAGGCATGCTAATTTGTTTGAGAACGTGGATATATTGGACAGGATTGGGGATCAAACCGCGTGGTTAAAAGGGAGACGCGAGTTTAAGAGAGAGGTGTTCATGTGGAAGCGCCACCAATGTAAGCAGAAAGTAGAGACGAATAGGTACAAAAGCCGTCATCAGATGAGAGAGCGACGTGAGAGAACAACAAAGGATATTGTGAATTCGAGGTGAAACACTAATACTTAATATTGAAATTGTATGACTTGTAATAAATATACCTTGACGTGAATTTGCGGAGAACATAGTTAGGTAGGTTTATACCCGTGCTAAGGAATCGAATTGTACCCTTAAAACTTAATATGAAACTAAATGGGATTTATAAACTTATAAAGGACATTGTTGGATTAATCGCATAATACTTAAGTTGAAACGATCGAAACTAAGTATGCCCTCTTCTGTAATCAACTAGGTTATTTCGAGGGCTTATGTTGAGATCGATTGGAGAAGTCCACTTCCAACTTAAGTAAGAAACCGTTTACGTACAGGACTTCGGGTAAGTAATCCTCTCATTCATATCATTATAAGTAAATGAATTTGAATGCTTTTAATTGTTGGAATATGTGTTGTGTGGAATTCTTATGTTGATGTGTGGAATTGTGACGAAAATTGAATTGTTCGTATTTAGTAGTACTTTATGTTAAAGAATGCTGTCGTGATTTTATATCATGTATTATTTATTGAACGTTATCTTATGTAAGATTGTATGCATTTCATGTCATGAGCATGTAGTTAGAAGTTTACACCACATTTGGCATGAGCCGTTCACGCATTTAGGAAGTGAACGGTTAGAAAATGGGATTTTGAAGGAAAAGGTTGAAGTTTTGGAAATGTTAAAGTTTTAAGAAAGGAGTGTAATACTAGCCACAAAAGATGTGAGTAGGAAATCGGGCATGGGCGACCGGCGCACCCGACCCTACCCTCTTGGAGGGTAGGTAAAAATGGAATGTTTACCTCCTTGGAGGTGGAAAAATGGAAAGAAAACTTTTTTTTGAATGTTAACCGCTTTGCGGTTCTACCGGTAGGAATGGAATCGGGTTCCAAATAACTATGGCCCACTGCATAGCTATGTGGCTAGGCTTTACACTCTAGTGAGCTCGTGATTGAAAGGAAATGGAAAGTTTTTACAGTAAGTGAATTTTGAAGGAAAGTTGTAAAGGAATTTTGAAAAGAGAATGTTTCGGAAAGTTATTCATTTAAAAAGGCGAAACCTTAAAGTTTCATGATATGTAGGACGTGTTCATGCATTCATGCATGAGGTTACTTACTGAGCTTTTTAGCTCATTCCTTTCCCTCATATTTCATTGCAGATGATATGTAACCAGATGRGGAACGGAGGTCGCTTGTGGGCGAGCTATGATACTCGGGAACTGATTTTTGAGTCGATTTATKTAATAATATATATTATTTTTGAATAGTTTAAATTCTTGAAACTTCCGCTGTCTTCATTTTTAATGGTTTAAAATTGTTTGAGACTTCCGCTGCCTTTATTTTTGAATGAATGTTGAGTATTAAATGTAGTTGATTATTTGCGAATGGAATAACGTAACATTCCCGGGTTAGGATAAGGTTCCTAATCTGGGGGGGTTACATAACCTCCTCGCCCCATCTGATTACGTATCATACTGAAATGAAATATAAGGAAAAGAAATGAACTAAAAGCCTAGAAAGTAACCTCAATCCATGAATGCATCAACCTGTCCTACATGTCATGAAATTATAAAATTTCACCTTTAAATAAAAACTACTTTCCAAACATTCCTTTTTCAAAATCTCATTACAAAACATTTCCTTCAGAATTCATTTACAATAAAACATTTCCATTTTCTTTCATTCGTGAGCTCACTAGAGTGTAACGCCTAGCCATTAGGCTTGCAGTGGGCCATTCTTATTTGGAACCCAATTACATTCTTCACCTCCCCGAGGTGAATCATGTCCTACCCTCCCCGAGGGTAAGGTCAGGTGCGTCGGTCCCCCACGCCTCATTTCCCACTCATATCTTTTGTAGCTAGGTTTACACTCCTTTCCGAAAACTTTAGCATTTTCAAAACTTTACATTTTCCTTTAAAATCCTATTTCCTAAACCATTCACCTTCTAAGTGTGTGAATGGCTCATRCCAAATGTGTTGTAGAATTCTAACTATATGCTCATGACATGAAATGCGTACAATCTTATATAACGTAACATTCGACAATTAGTACAAGATAAGAAACATGATAATATATCATTTGACATAAAAGTGATACAGGATATGAATGCATTAACATTTCACACAATTACACACATCAACATACAATCTCATACACAACATATTAGAGCAATTAAAAGAGTTCAATTACATTAATTTATAACGTTAATGAGATGGGAGGATTACTTACTTGGAGTCCTTTACTTTAACGGGTTCTTACTTAAGTTGTGAAGTGAACTCCTTCAACCGATCTTAACGCAAGACCTCGAAATGACCTAGTTGGTTACAGAAAGAGAGCCTACTTAGTTTGATCGTCCCAACTTAGGTATTACGTGTTTAATCGAAGAATGTCCATTATAAATTTATAAATTCATATTCAGTTCTCATATTATCACATATCACGTTTTTAAGGTTACAATTCAACTTACAAGTCATAAATTTCAATATCATGGGTTAACATTTTCACCTTTAAGTTCAAGATATCCAAATGTCTCGGGAATGGCAATGGGTTCTCTGTCGTGGGCTTAAGCGGCGGCACGCTAGCGTCGTAGGTGTCGTCAGTGCCGCTTGGGGCGTCCGGGTGTCGGCGTCAGGCAGCACTGGGTCGCTGCGGCGTGCCCGTTGGCACTGGCAACTGGGAACCTGGGGGTGCAGAGGCATTCGCACGGGGTGCCTGCTATTTCTGAATTCATTTTTTTCGACGAGTTTGCTGCAATGGGTAGATCAGCAATGCAATCTGTTCGGACTTGGCAGATTCTGGCGATGCTAGTAAACCCAGCAGTGGTGGCTCCTGTTCGGATCGACTACGAGACAACGTGCAAAGAGGACAGCAACGACTCGCAGTTTCGGTAGTGACAGCTAAAGGTTCGGCGTCCCTTCTTGAGCGGCGAGTAAAGGAGGAGAAGAAGAAGAGGAAGGCGTATTTGGGAAGATTCGGTCGGCGAGTAGCTTCCCGAGGAGATTAGCTACCAATCGTAGAAACTTCACTCCAGAAGACGCTTGGTCAAGTCACAGAGCAACGCCGATAGCGATCTGTGAGCAAGACGACAGCGAGTAGATGCGGGGTAAAGAGATCGAACCTGCAGGTCAAGGCCTAAACGACGAGTGGTCCCTGTTCTGATCGAAGCCGATGGGTTGGAAGCACCTCGTCGAGCGACGATCTCCAACACCATTGCTTGTCCGGTCTCGCAGAGGTCACGCAACAACGAGTAGTAAGGCGATGACTGAGGCGGCAGCGAAGAAGATTAGCAATCTTCGATTTTGGGCAGCTGACCTTTATGTGGGTGACGCGTAGGTTTGATGTCTGAACCGAGCTGCGAGGGAAGATCCAGATCTGTGCGACGGCTCTGGAATTTTCAACGGCAAAGTGGCGACAGGCAGGAGGAAGAGGAGAGAAGAAGAAACGCTGCGGTTGCCACGATGGTCAAGAGGATGGCGGCGGCTGAGGGAGGAAAAGGGGAGCGAGCGATAGGATTTCTGGGAGTGAGGGCAGCGGCGAGTAGGGTTGGCTAGGGCTTGGCGGCAGCGGCAATCAGGGAGGAAGATGAAGATGGCTTCTAGGGTTTTTCTTTTTCTTTTCTTTTCTTTTTATTTTTTATATATTTTCTTTTCTTGTTTTTTTATTTATTTATATTTTGGGCTGTAACCCAAACCCATCGGGCCTTCCCATCTAGATCTAACCCAAAATTCGTAAATTAAATATAACGGGCTTCTTTTCGATAAAAAGCCCAACTTTCGACTAACAAATAAATAGGCTCACGAGTCGAGTCTTTATCCAAACGATAACTCTTATTCGACATGGACAATATTTTCGCACATATTAAACGTGTAATTCAAAAATATTAATCACATATAAAATGTCCAACCCTAGTTGGCACACAATTTCACGAGATCAAGCAAAAATTCATAAAAATAAAATCCCAGGTGTTACAATACCATATCCCATAAAATAAATTTCGTCCTCGAAATTTAGAGTTCACTAAAAAATTATGGGTACTTAGTACGTATCTCATTTGTTTCTTTTCTATGTTGCCTCTTAAGAGGCCATATCAATAGTAGCCTGATCACAAATCAATCTTAAAAAAATATCTAGCACCTGAAGTTGATCAATGAATCATTAACCCTAAAAAATGGGTGCCTATTCGTTATCGTCACCTCATCCGATACTATATAATCTATACATAACCTTATAGATCAATTATTCTTCTTTACGAATAACACATGTGTAACACATGGTGAAAACTAAGTACATGATCATTAATTCTATTAGTAGGACTAGTTTTYCAACTAAACCTCAAAAATATTCTTTAAATATTAAAAGAAAACTAGATAGCCAGTGGTATTTTAACTTTTCCCGCAATAAATTACATTTTGGTCTTTTATAATTCTAGAAGATCCATAAACCCTATTTTATATATTGATAAGCTTACATATATCATCACTTCTTAAATTGCACTAGATCTAACCTACCATATTCATTCCGATGAATTCTAATTCCTTTCCTCAAAAACATCTTAATCTCCTCAAATACAATTAGAATCAGATCAACTTCTGAAAGAAGAAAATTTAACAGTCTCCAAACAAAATAGAAATTCAACATAATGATCTTCTCATCAAAAGCCAAAACCATCAAAAGTCAAAATCAAAACCTTATAGTCCGAAATCAAATCACAAATTTGTTCTTAATTCCTTTCAACATCTTGGAATCAAAACCACCTACCGTTTATCTCTCCTTATGAAAAATACTTTATTTAAAGAACTATCCCCAACCAAAGTTAAACCTATTCAAATTGACTAAAAGCTCCTTGAGCATTGTCAAAAGAAATTCAATATCTTACTTATCAAAGTTTATCCATCCAACCTAACAATCATCTTATAGTTGCTCAACCTTTACATAACAAGACAATCTCACCTCTTAAGTATTCAAACAATACTTTAACATAATTTAAGTATCCCAATTCCTGACAAACGATTTCCTTCAGAGACTTTATTCTACAAACACCTTAAGCATCACATTCCTAAATTTGGCATCACATTTATATTCATTACGCTTTTAATTTTATCTCGTAGATAGGTAAGAAACAACATTTACGATCTCATTTAGGTAATACAAATGGAGCGTAATGTCTCTTGTCTAAATGAATCTTCAAGATTCCAAACATTATCCATCATCCCCCATTCAAAGCAAAACCAAGACATACCACAATCCTTAACATTCAACTCATTCGAGAATTTAAATCAAAATACAAACTTACCAGATGGTCCAGGAGAGGAAGCTTGTGGCATGGCTCGATACCCATATACTTCTCAAAAGTTCATAAATCATTTTCTTATGATGTCTACAGAATCGCTTCTAAAATTCTAAGCTCTGATACCATAACTATAACACCCCCAGATTAGAAACCGTTCTAAGCTGAGAGTATTACATCATTTCACTTGAAAATGATCAACTATCATTTAAAACTCAACATTTATTCAAAACGAATATWGTGAAAGCCTCAAGAATTTAAAATATTCAGAAATATTAATCTTATTACATAAAATAAGTTTGAAACAAGTTCTCGAGTATCGTAGCTCACCCACAAGCGACCACCTTGCCCTATCTGGTTACATATCATCTGAAATGAAATATAAGGAAAACAAATGAGCGAAAAGCCCAGTAAGTAACCTCAATGCATGAATGCATCAACCTGTCCTACATGTCATGAAATTATAAAATTTCGCGTTTAAATAAAAACTACTTTCCAAACATTCCTTTTTCAAAATCTCGTTACAAAACATTTCCTTCAAAATTCACTTACAGTAAAACATTTCCATTCCCTTTCGCACGTGAACTCACTAGAGTGTAACGCCTAGCCATTAGGYTTGCAGTGGGCCATTCTTATTTGGAACCCGATTACATTCTTCACCTTCCCGAAGTGAATCATGTCCTACCCTCCCCGAGGGTAAGGTCCGGTGCGCCGATCCCCCACGCCCCATTTTCCACTCACATCTTTTGTGGCTAGGTTTACACTCATTTTTGAAAACTTTAGCATTTTCAAAACTTTACATTTTCATTTAAAATCCTATTTCCTAAACCATTCACCTTCTAAGTGTGTGAATGGCTCATGCCAAATGTAATGTAGAATTCTAACTACATGCTCATGACATGAAATGCGTACAACCTTATATAACATAACATTTGACAATTAGTACAAGATATGAAACATGATAACATATCATTTGACATAAAAGTGATACAAGATATGAACGCATTAACATTCCACACAATTAAACACATCAACATACAATCTCATACACAACATATTAGAGCAATTAAAAGAGTTCAATTACATTCATTTATAACGTTAATGAGATGGGAGGATTACTTACTCGGAGTCCTTTACGTTAACGGGTTCTTACTTAAGTTGTGAAGTGAACTCCTTCAACCGATCTTAACGTAAGACCTCGAAATGACCTAGTTGATTACAGAAAGAGGGTCTACTTAGTTTGATCGTCCCAACTTAGGTATTACGTGTTTAATCGAAGAATGTCCTTTATAAATTTATAAATTTATATTCAGTTCTCATATTATCACGTTTTTAAGGTCACAATTCAACTTACAAGTCATAAATTTCAATATCATGGGTTAACATTTTCACCTTTAAGTTCAAGATATCCAAATGTCTTGGGAATGGCAATGGGTTCTCCGGCGTGCACTCAAGCGGCACGATTGCTAGCATCTGGGCATCGGTGCATCTGGGCATCAGTGCGCCTGGGAGTCTAGGCAWCGGGCACCTGGGAGTCGGGGTCCTGGCACTGGGCGCCGGACGCTTGGGCTCTGGGCATCAGGCGCCTAGGCACTGGGCATTGGGCGCCCACGCGCATTGGCACTAGCGCCTGGGTGCCTGCAATTTCTGAATTCATTTTTTTCGATCAGCTCCAGTGATGGGTAGATCAACAATGGCATCTGTTCGAACTTGGCGGATCTGGCGGCGCGCAACCGGCAGTGGTGACCTGCCGGATCACCACGAGAGAACGTGCAAAGAGGACGGCAATGACTCGCAGTTTCGGCAGTGACAGCTGAAGGTTTGGAGTCCCTTCCCTAGCGGCGAACAAAGGAGGAGAAGAAGAAGAGGAAGGTAGATCTGGGAAGATCCGGTCAGTGAGTAGCTTCCCGGGGAGATCAGCTACCAACCATAGAAACTCCATCCCAGAAGACGCTCGGTCAAGTAGCAGAGCAACGTCAATGACGATCTCGGAGGAAGACGACAGCGAGCAGACGCGGGGGAAAGAGATCGGACCTACAGGTCAAGGCCCAAACGACGAGCGCTCCTTGTTCTGGTCGAAGCCGATGAATTGGAAGCACCTCGTCGAGCAGCGATCTCCAACACCATTGCTCGTGTAACACCTCGAATTTTACTTTTATGAATTTTTATTTGATCTCATGAAATTGTGTGTCAACTAGGGTTGGACATTTTATATGTGATTAATATTTTTAAATTGTACGTTCAATAGGTGCGAAAATATCGTCCGTGTCGAAAAAGAGTTATCGTTTGTTTAAATGCTTGACTCATGGGCTATTGTTTGTTAGTCGAAAATTGGGCTTTTTATCGAAAGGAAGCTTGTTATATTAAATTTATAGATTTTAGGTTAGATTGGGATCGGAAGGCCCGATAGGTTTGGGTTAAGGCCCACAAATGTAAATTTATAAAAAAAAGAAAAGAAAAGAAAAGAAAACATAAAAGAAAATAAAAAGAAAGAAAAAGAAAAACCCTAGAAACTATCTTCTACTTCCTCCCGCCGGCCGCCGCCCAAGCCCTACCCACCGCCTCCTTTTCTTCTCTTCTCGCCGTCGCCACTGCCGCTCCTCCTCTGCCTACCCGATGCCCTCGTCGTGACTTTTCCTTCTCTTTCTCCTTTTGTCCTCTTCTCTTCCCTTCTCCTTGGCCGACACTCGAAGTGGCCGCCGCTCGTCGCTGCGTGCGATCGGTAGGCTGCTCGTCGCTGCGTGCGTAGATGCTCGAGGGATGCCGTTCGCAGCACTCATAGCCAACGCCCAATTCCCGGAGCCGCGACCAGATCTACTATCAGATCTGTAGTCTCTCAGAGAAACGCGGCGACTGACCCCCACAGCCAAGCTCGTTGTTACGCGTCACCAATCTTCGGCTGCTACTCGCCGTCGCTTCTGCTTACGTCACGGTGAGTCGCGACATGCCAAAGGCGCGCGATCTGAGTCTGTCGAAACCTTCTCCTGTGACACCATCGTCGATGGGCGCTGAACCAGAAGAGATCCCATCCTCCGAGCCATCAACAAGGCCGAGTTTGTTTACGGAGACACCATCTCCGGTTTCTAGCCGAATGGAATCTCCATGCCAAACAATCGCCTCTGCTCGTGTTCCACACTGTTCCTCATGCCAAATAGCCACCTCTGCTCACACTGACCAATTCATTCCATGCCGCTTGATGCTAATCTCATCTCCACCTTCTGGTTTTCTCCTGCCTATATTCATTAGCCGTCATTTTGGCTCTCTGCCCTTGCTGCTCGGATCGCAGGTAGTCCCTCGCCGTTTTCAGAGTCGCCGGAAGTCGACCAAAAACAGATTGGCCGGTCGAGTGAAATTTTTGGCCAAGGACAAGGCTCGGTACTCAGCAGTACTAGCGCCCAGTGCCCAGCAACACCAGCCGCCCAATGCCTAGCAGCACTAGGCACCTAACGCCTAGCAAGCACAGGCGCCTCGGCGCCCGATGCCTAGGCGCACCTACGCCCATGCGCACCGATGCCCAGACGCTAGCGTGCGCACTGCTTGAGCACACGCCCGAGGACCTATTGCTATTCCCGAGACATTTGGATATCGTGAATTTTAAGGTGAAAATGCTAACACTTAATATTGAGATTGTATAATTTGTACATAATTATGCCCTAAAGTGAATTGAAGGGAGAATATAGATTAGGTTTGTACCCGAGCTAAGGAGTTGAATTGTAACCTTAAACACGTGATATTCAATAATATGAGAAGTAAATATGAATTTATAAATTAATAAAGGACATTTTTGGATTAAACACATAATACCTAAGTTGGGACGATCGAACTAAGTAGACCATCTTTTTGTAATCAACTAGCTCATTTCGAGGTCTTATATTGAGATCGGTTGAAGGAGTCCATTTCACAACTTAAGTAAGAACCCATTAACGTAAAGGACTCCGAGTAAGTAATCTTCCCATCTCATTAATATTATAAATGAATGAAATTGAATGCTTTCAATTGCTCTAATATGTTATGTATGAAATTTTATGTTGATATGTGTAATGGTGAAGAATGTTAATGTGTGAAGAATATGTTATTATGTTTCATATATGGTACTATTTGTTGAACGTTATATTATATAAGGTTGTATGTGTTCCATGTGATGAGCATGTAGTTAAAAGTCTACATCACATTTGGCATGAGCCTTTCACACACTTAGAAGGTGAAGGGTTTAAGAAATGGAATTTTAAAGGAAAATGTTAAAGTTTTGAAAATGTTAAAGTTTTCAAAAAGGAGTGTAAACCTAGCCACAAAAAATGTGAGTGGGAAATGGGGCGTGGGGGACCGGCGCACCCGACCCTACCCTCTTGGAGTGTAGGTAAGAATGTTCACCTCCTTGGAGGTGAAAGTATGGAAGTTAAAATAATAAAATTTAAAACCGCTTTGCGGTACTACTGGTAGGAATCGAATCAGGTTCCAAATAACTATGGCCCACTGCAGAGCTTAGTGGCTAGGTGTTACAGTCTAATGAGCTCACGAACGAAAGGAAATGGAAAGTTTTTACTGAAGTGAATTTCGAAGGGAATGTTTTGTAAAGGAATTTTGAAAAGGGAATGTTTAGAAAGTTTTTCATTTAAAAGGCGAAACCTTAAAATTTCACAACATGTAAGACATGTTCTTGCATTCATGCATGAGGTTACTTACTGGGCTTTTTAGGTCATTTCTTTCTCTTATGTTTCATTTCAGATGATGTGTAACCAGATGGGGCAAGGAGGTCGCTTGTGGGCGAGCTATGATACCCCGGAACTAGTTTTCAAATCGATTTATGTAATAAGATATATTATTTTTGAATGGTTTAAATTCTTGAAGCTTCCGTTGTCTTCATTTTTGAATGATTTAAATTGTTGAGACTTCCGCTGTCTTCATTTCTAAATAAATGTTGAGTTTTAAATGATAGTCGATTATTTGCGAGTGGAATGACGTAACATTCTTGGATTAGGACGGTTCCTAATCTACGCATGTTACAGCTCGTCCGATCACTCAGAGGTCGCGCAACAACGAGCAGTAAGGCGGTGATTGAGGCGGCAGCAACAAGGATCAGCAATCTTCGATTTTGGGCAGCAAACCTTCATGCAGGCAAYGCACAGATTTGATGTCTCAACCGAGCCGTGAAGGAAGATTCGGATCTGTGCGACGGCTCTGGAATTTTCGACGACAAAGCGGCATCGGGCAGGAAGAAGAAGAGAGAAGAAGAAACACTGCGATTGCCACGATGGTCAAAAGGATGGCGGCGGCTGAGAGAGGAAAAGGGGAGCGAGGGTTAGGATTTCTGGGAGTGAGGACGGCGGCGGATAGGGTTGGTTAGGGCTTAGCAGCGGCGGCAACCGGGGAGGAAGATGAAGATGGCTTCTAGGGTTTTTCTTTTTCTTTTCTTTTCTTTTTATTTTCTTATATATTTTCTTTTCTTCTTTTTTTATTTATTTATATTTTGGGCCGTAACCCAAACCTGTCAAGCCTTCCTATCTAAATCTAACCTAAATTTTGTAAATTAAATATAACGGGCTTCCATTCGATAAAAAGCCTAACTTCCGGCTAACAAATAAATAGGCCCACAAGTCGAGCCTTTAACCAAACGATAACTCTTATTCAACATGGATAATATTTTCGCACATATTAAACATGCGATTTAAAAATATTAATCACATATAAAATGTCCAACCCTAGTTGGCACACAATTTCACGAGATCAAACAAAAATTTATAAAAGTAAAATCCCCAAGTGTAACATGCTTGGTCGCCTGGGAGCTTGGGCACCTGGTCGCTTGATGAGAACGGAAGAGATGGAGTGGCGTTCGCCATTGATAGAGAAGAGAAGAGAGAGAGAGAGAGAGAGAGAGAGAGAGAGAGAGAGAGAGAGAGAAAGAGGGTGGGAAGGCCGATATCGATGAGAGCAAAGAGAGGAGGCACCGGTTGGTGACGGCTATGGTTAGGAGATTTAGGTTTAGGGTTTTCTTTGGGAAAAAGATGAATAGTAATCTTCATCTTTAAATATTTTTTTTTAAAGCTAACTTAACCCTAACTAAAATTTCTTTGTGGGCCATTTTTATTACTTAACCTACTAAGCCCAACTAAATTAAATTCTATTAGTTTTCTTCTGGCCTAAAATCAAACTCCAAATCCGGTTTTAGATTTGAATAAGAAGAGAACGGGCTCTAACGAGTCAAGTCTTAATTAATTAGCTAAGACTTTTAATTAAAGTAAAGTAATAAAATTTCACCTTTAAATAAACATACTCACATATTAATGCATAACAAATAATAAATCAAGGAAGTAATTATTTATTTCTGATTGGCACATTGAACGTTACGGCCTACAAGTTTTTTTGCCATAAATTAATCAATTTACTAACAATCATGAATAAAATCTAATTACTGGATTAGAACATAAATTTTCTATTTATTTATATATAAAGTTCGAAAAGAAAAATAGAAAATAAATATCAGGTATTACAGTTATTATGTTGAATGGTATTTTTAATACAATTTTATGTAGATCATGTCATGGGCATGTAGTTGTAATATTCTACATCCTTCTTGGCATAGGCCATTCATACATTTAGAAAGCGAATGGTTTAGAAAATAAAATTTGAAAGGAATTGAAATGTTATAAATGAATGATTTTCAGGAAAAGGTTAAGATTTTTGGAAAGGATGTAAACCTAGCCATGAAAGATATGAGTGGGAAATGGGGCATGGGGGATCAGCGCACCCGACCCAACCCTCTTGGAAGGTAGGGAGATATGTAATGTTCACCTCTTACAAGGTGAAAAAATGAAACGAAAAGTAAAGTAATATTAACTGCTTTGCAGTTCTACTGGTAGAAAATGTGATCGGGTTCCAAAGAATAATGGCCCACTGCAAGCTTAATGGCTAGGCGTTACACTAAGTGAGCTTACAACTTTAATGAAATGGAAAGGTTTTACAAAGTTCTTATATTTTGAAAGGAAAGTTTTTATGAGAAGGTTATGAAATGGAAATGTTTAGAAAGTTTTTTTTACTGAGAAACTAAAATTTTATAATTTATAACATTATTCATGCATTTCATGCATGAGATTTGCTTATTGAGCATTATAGCTCATTCCATTTCCTTCATTCTGCATTTCAGGTGACGTGTAGCCAGATGGTACGTGGAGGTCGTTTGTGGACAAGCCTTGATACCTCGAAAGGTTATTTAAATAAATTTTTAGTGAATAAGATAAATGATTGACTGGAGAGGTTTGTGTATTATTAGGATATTTCTTTATTGGTTTAGTTAATCATGCTTTAAACCCTTTCAGGTTTCACAAAATTCAATTTTGGTAAATGTTAGGTTGGTAATGGATGGTTGGAAAGTAATGTTTATTATTTTGGATTTTTGTTGGGTTGAAATGCATGTTGCTTGCGAGTATTGAAAACGTTTGGGAACCTTTGTTTGTATACAGTGGGTAGTTATTGAAATTACAGAGAAATCTCTACCGAAATTTTTATAAAACATTTTAGTCAAAAGTTCAGATTTCTTTTTGTTTCATACAGTGATTGATAGGACTATGAGTAAGGTCAGTAATACCGGCTTAGGACAGTTCCTAATCTGGGGGTGTTATACCCACTAAAGACATGCTTTTGGGTATACCCTATGAACATGTTCCAGGGAGAAATTTGTAAAAATAAAAATTTTACCAAATTAAATTTTCATAATTTATTTAAACCAAATAAATGTCAAATTAAAATGTTGCCACAAGCCTTGGAAAACTCTATGTCTCGACAAATGAAGTGCTGACACGTGTCAAAGATGATAGGAATTGACCAATTAAAATCAAAGAAGCAGCTTGGCGAATTATATGGTACCACATCACT
Source organism: Rhazya stricta (assembly GCA_001752375.1). Taxonomy (NCBI): domain Eukaryota; kingdom Viridiplantae; phylum Streptophyta; class Magnoliopsida; order Gentianales; family Apocynaceae; genus Rhazya; species Rhazya stricta. The sequence continues at coordinate 79,998 of MEJB01000458.1, forward strand.
CCCGGATGAGACTYAATCAATCAAAATATTTTGATTATCTCATGAAACATCTGAAATGTAGAGATAATGCCCTACAACATTCACATTGGTCATCTCTTAATCTTGATACGCCTATAAATAGGGGACAAAGTCTAAGAGGAAGAAGTTGGAAAAACACAAATTGGAAGAGCTTTGAGGAAAGGTTGACTTCATTTCTCTCCAAGTCTCTCAAGCTTCGAATCCTACCAATCCGCCGTCAAATTTGGGATCAAACTACGAAGCCTTTGGAATCAAGTCCAAGGAGAAGAATCAACAAATCCAACTCTCAAATTGAGAATATTTCGGAGATTCTAACTACTTTGGTCAAATTATAAATTTCCATATGTTACCTATTTCTTATTTTATTGTAATATTTTGCAAACGAAGAATTTTTGTATACACTATTCAAAATAATAGAATGAAATAATCAATTTAGTGTGATAATTGAGGTATATACGATGGAGATTCAGCTAGATACTGCACTAACTTTGTGATTTGATTGATATAATATCATTGTAGTACTCCTGGGAGGAAGTTGGAGAAAAGAAGGCAATTTATGTGAATGCTAAGTGACAAACGATCAGACGCACTGTTAAGATAGCATCTGGACATAAGGATCATTCAGTGGAATCAAGAAAAAGATGTATGTAGAAATCAAAAGAGCCCTCATTTATCGTATGGGCATACTGGATGTGCAAATTTTAGGGAACTCAATCCTTGTCCAATATTTTGAAGATTCCCTTGTGTCTTGGGAGTATTTTGTGATATATATCCCATGCAATAAGGAGTTTTCATATTTATAATACTTATTTCCTCTTACTAGATGAGGATATTTTATATTTGATTAGTAGTTGAGATACTTTAGGTCTTATTTTGGTTGAAGAGTTAATGAAGCCTTGATTTGTAAACAATCGGGAGATACAACTATTTTATCTTCTTGATTTACTGTAACTATTTATTTACCATCTATTTTTTTTGAAGTTTGAGTATGCAGTTTAGYAATTTAGGCATGTTACTTGATTAAACTCTTTACTTTTACAACAATTAAAGCTTCAAATTTGTAATCGTTTGTTAGGTTTAAATTAGTKGTAACTTAATGGATTTATGCCTACCTACATGGAATAATTCTTGTCATGGGAGTAGCTAATCTAATCCAAAAAAATCAGGTTTCTAAGTTTGTTGGTTATGAAGGGGGTCTCTCTAGAACTTAATGCTACTGAAACACTAAAATTCTGGAGTTTCTGAATGTATCCTCACATGGCTTAAAATACTATGAAACAAACAAGGAATGCCCTCTAGCAGACTATGATTTGGTGGTTGAATTCAGTTGAACTTTTGCTAATAGAAGAACTTTTGTGAAAGCTAATGACAGAGTGACTAAGAATTTCAACGTAGAACATAGAGCATTTTATAAAATCATCCGGATAATCTTGTCACCAAATGAAAAACATACGACCTCTATGATCTTAATGCATATGTATCTAGTGTACATAATGATAAGAGGATTGCTGCAAATTTTCCTCACTTAATGATCAATCATGTGCTAGCTAAGGAAGTAGGATTAGAAATTTTTCTTATGGAGGATTTTTTACTGCAATATTTAAGGAATTTAATAGTCCTATGATTGATGACAAAGCATTTGGATGTCTTAAATTTTAAGGCACTTAAGAAGATGAGATTGAGAAAAGTGGGGAACACTTGGTATGATTTCGATGAGGCTGAAAAATTGGAAAAAACAGCTGCAAAGGAAAAGAAAATTGCACAAGAACAGTTGAAGCAAAACAGAGAAGAAGCAAATGTTAGAAAAGTTCTCAATTTGGAGTAGTTTGCGAAAGACATAGATGAACAAATGGGAACGGATCAAATGGATTAAAAAGCAAAAAACAGAGAAGAACAAGTGGATAGTGAACTTGAAAAAGAAGGAGACAAGGAACAAAAAAAGTTAAAAAAAAATGTGGAAGAAAATCAGCTAGGGAAAAGGAAGAAATTTGCTGAAAATGTTGTGGATAGGTTTGATGTTATTGAAGAGATATTGAACCTTGTAATAGATGAGACAATTATCTTCAAAATGGAAATTTTTAACTCCAACTAAAGAATTGAACAGCAAGGACAGAGGATTACAAGACTAGAAGAAAATGTAATGCAAATTCAAGAAGACTTATATAGTGAAATGGTTGGAATAGATAGCACGAACCAAGAAAAGTTTCAACAATTAGTTGCTGCACTTGATGATGAAAATGAAGGGTTCATTCAGCTCATTTCAAGAACCCATAGTAATGTGGAGAAGAAACTACGAGCTAATGAAGATAAACTTGTGATCAAACAAATATTTGAAGAATATGAGGTTGAACAGAAGAAAGAAACAAGCACAACTCCTCAAAGACAAAAAAGGGGACATTCAGTCAAGAAAATGCCAAGAAGAATCTTCAAGCAAGGAAAACGACGTGAAACATCATTAGTAAAACAAAAGCCCTTGAAGATCAAAGAAGAAAAGTAGCATGCGACATCAAAAAAAGAGGAATGAAGCAGCGTGCAAGAAGAAGCTAAAAGAACTGTTAAATAAGTGATCAAGAAGGAAAAAAGGAAAGCAATTGGCAGCAACCGTCGAAGAGGATTAAAAGAAAACCAGTGATAAAGTTGAACTAAAACAACTTGATATTCCAAAGAAAACAAGGATCTATAACCGAAAAAAGAAGAAAACAAAYCCATCTACAAGTGTGCCATATTCCAAGCGAAAAACAAGGCAATAAAATGTGTTAAAAAGATCGAAGAAGGATGGAGTAGGAAACAGGGAGGACAATCCTTTAAGGATTAAAAAATAAGGCTGAAACTGAAGAAAACAAGCCATTGTTAAGAAGGGCAGTGGCAAGTAATCCAAGAAATCAGCAAATGTGCAAGAAGAAGTTCATGATACAAATATATTGCTCAAAGTCTGGCTACAAGACACCACCGTATACCCTTCTGTCCTATTCGTTGAAAAAAAAATAGAAATTCCAACACTCAATGAAGAACACATGAGGACAATTGCAAAAGACTTGGCAAAATTTGATGTTGCAAGCGAAGGACAAATAAGGCAAAGCAAGGATGATGAAAGCAAAARCAAAGATGTAAATGCAGAAGAGGTGAAGCATGGAAATTCAAAAGTAAATGAAGATACAAATAAAGACAAAATAAGATAGAATCAAGCAATGACTAAGTTTTCTTTATGACCTTTATGTATCTTACCTTGTATTTACTGCTCTACTATGCTTCAAAATGTAATGTTTAATGAAATATGTGTTTATGAGTGAATACATCTCAATGATCGGATGATTTCCACATATGAGAGCTAGTATTCCTCTAATTTATGATTCCTTACTAATTACCTATTTTTGATAATGTCAAAGGGGGACAAATATTGCATTTATGCATTTATGAATATATTCCATGATCTGATATTTTCTATGATATTGTAATGCAATACTTGCTGATATGCTACGCTATGATTAGCTTTATTTAGGATCATCCTGTGTAATTTTTGAATATAAGTTGCAAATTCTTGATCTTTTGTTATGAACTAACCTTAATATTCTTTTGTAGTACTTGAGTTATAAATAGTTTGATTTTAAGCAAGTACTTAAGTTAATTTTCATTTTGAGGAAATCTAAAATCCATAAGCTATGTTTTTCACATGATTAAATTAGTAAGAGGAAGCCTTATATAGCTGATTTTACCATGTATTTTTTTTACAATTAATTGTGATTCACACTTGATTTTGTGACATTTTGATCCTGAAAAATGTCCATAATTAATACGAAGGAAACTTCATCAAAAAATTTCCATAATCTAATTGGTTTTGATACATAAGACATTTTTTTGTAGCACCCTGAATTTTACTTTTATGAATTTTTGTTTGATCTCGTGAAATTATGTGCCAACTACGGTTGGACATTTTGTATGTAATTAATATTTTTAAATCGTATGTTTAATAGGTACGAAAATATTGTCCGTGTCGAATAAGAGTTATCATTTGGTTAAAGGCTCAACTCGTGGGCCTATTTATTTGTTAGTCGGAAGTTGAGCTTTTTATCGAAAGGAAGCCCATTATATTAAATTTACGGATTTTGGGTTAAATTTGGATGGAAAGGCCCGAAGGGTTCAGATTACGGCCCAAAATATAAATTTAAAAAGAAGAAAAGAAAATATATAAGAAAATAAAAAGAAAGAAAAAAGAAAAGAAAAGAAAAAGAAAAACCCTAAAGAAACTCTCATCTTCTTCCTTCTGCCGCCGCCGCCGCCGTCCAAGCCCTACCCGCTGCCTCTTTTTCTTCTCTTCTCGCCGCCGCCACTGTTGCTCCTCCTCTGCCTACCTGGTGCCCTCGTTGTGACTTTTCCTTCTCCTCTTCTCTTYCCTTCTCCTTGGCCGACACTTGAAGTGGCCGCTACTCATCGCTACGTGCGATCGGCAGGCCGCTCATTGCACAGAAGATCTCTGCCAGTACCATCCCTTCCACGCCGATGCTCGAGGGATGTCGCTTGCAGCAAGCATCACCAGCGCTCGACTCTCGGAGACACGACCAGATCTGCTATCAGATCTGTAGTTGTTCAGAAGAGCGCGGCGATGCAACCTGCACAGCCAAGCTCGCTGTTACGCGTCACCCATCTTGGGCTGCTGCTCGTCGCCGCTTCTGGTCACGTCACGGCGAGTCGCATCATACCAGAGGCGCAGGATCCGTGTCCACCGAAACCTTCTGCTGCGACACCATCGCCGATAGGCTCTGAACCAGAAGAGATCCCGTCCTCCGAGCCATCAACAAAGCCGAGTTTGTTTGCTGAAACACCATCTCCGGTTCTAGACGAATGGAATCTTCATGCCAAACAGTCGCCTCTGCTCGCCGACTCTCTCCCGTCGCCAACCAGACCTTCTGTTGATGCTGTTCTGCTCGCTGACACGATTCTGCTCGCCGTCACAGTTTGCCAGAAGTCGACCAAAAACGTTGCCGGTGTTTGTTTGGCCAAGGACAGGGCCCGGTACTTAGCAACACCGGGCGCCTAGCAAACGCCCAGGTCCCCAATGCCCAGCAAGCACAGGTGCCCAGCGAGCGCGCCCGAAGCCCGACGCCCAGGCGCACTAATGCCTAGGCGCCCAAACACTGTTGCGCATCTCGCTTGAGCGCACGCCCGATAACCTATTGCCGTTCCCGAGACATTTGGATATCGTGAATTTAAAGGTGAAAACGTTAAACATATGATATTGAAATTTTATGACTTGTACACAATTATGCCCTAAAGTGAATTAATGAGAAAACATAATTAGATTTATACCCGAGCTAAGGAATTTAAATTGTAACCTTAAAAAGACATGATAATTGGTACTGTGGGAAATAAGAATGGATTAATAATTAATGAAAGACATCCTTGGATTAAACACATAATACATAAGTTGGGATGATCGAACTAAGTAGACCTTCTTTTTGTAATCAACTAGGTCATTTTGAGGCCTTACATTGAGATCAGTTGAAGGAGTTCACTTCACAACATAAGTAAGAACCTGTTAACGTGAAGTACTCTGGGTAAGTAATCCTCCCATCTMATTAACATTATAAATGAATGAACCTGAACGTTTTTAATCGCTTTAATACGTTTTGTATGAGATTCTATGTTGTTGTGTGTAATTGTGAAGAATCTTAATGTGTTCGTATTCAGTAGCACATTTATGTTAAAGAATATGCTATTATGTTTCATATTCTGTACTATTTGTTGAACGTTATGTTTCATAAGGTTGTATGTGTTTCATGTCATGAGCATGTAGTTAGAATTTCTACATCACATTTGACATGAGTCATTCACACACTTAGAAGGTGAATGGTTTAGGAGATGGAATTTTAAAGGAAAATGTAAAGTTTTGAAAATGCTAAACCTAGTTTGAAGAGGAGAGGAGTGTAAACCTAGTCATGAAGGATGTGAGTGGGAAATCGGGTGTGGGGGATCGACGCACCCGACCTTATTCTCGGGGAGGGTAGGACATGATTCATCTCAGGGAGGTGAAGAATGTAATTGGGTTCCAAATAAGAATGGCCCACTGCAAGCCTAATGGCTAGGCGTTACACTCTAGTGAGCTCACGAACAAAAGGAAATGGAAAGGTTTTACTGTAAGTGAATTTTGAAGGGAATGTTTTGTAAAGAAATTTTGAAAAGGGAATATTTGAAAAGTTTTTCATTTAAAAGGCGAAACTTTAAAATTTTACGACATGTAGGACATGTTCATGCATTCATGCATAAGGTTACTTACTGGATTTTTTAGCTCATTCTTTTTCTTACGTTTCATTGCAGATGATATGTAACCAGATGGGGCGAGGAGGTCTCTTGTGGGCGAGTATGATACCCAAGAACTGGTTTTCAACTTATTTTATGTAATAAGGTTTATATTTCTGAATGTTTTAAATTCTAGAAGTTTTTGTGATTTTTATTTTTAAATGGTTTAAAAAGGCTTCCGCTGTTTTCATCTTTGAATAAATTTTGAGTTTTAAATAGATAGTTGTTTATTTTCGAGTGGAATAATGTAACAGTCTCAGTTTAGGACGGTTTCTAATCTGGGTGTGTTACATTTTTACTTTTACAAACCAATCCTGACCTTTGATCAAATATTAATTTGATTTAAACTGACTTTGATTACATGTTTGTTCTTATCCTATAGTTCATACAATTACATATTATTATCTTTTGAACCATCATAGATTGAGGGGAAGTTATTCATTATGGCTCTATATGTAACTAATATTATTTGTTCCTCATTCTTTGTCACAATGCAAGATGTCTAAGGGTATTGTTTTTATCCAAAAGGAGGAGATTGTTAACCCTAAAGATATTTGTCATTTATTTGTTTTTTTTTATAATGACTCATGATTTTGATATTTTATCTTGTTAACTTGCATTGTGAATGAACTTTGTATCTTCACTTAATTGAAGCATAACATAGACTTATGAAGCATAAAGTTTACAAGATCTCAAAGCTATTCACAAAGATTCAATTGAAGTATAAGAGTTCTAGTTTACATAGTTTCATTATCTATGTTCACAAGACTTATCCTCTATATATTACATTGTACTTAGGTTAGATTTGATTTATATATTAAATGTCTTGAATCCTTGCAAAATGTTTTGAACAAAATGTTTTTCAAGTGTTATGTTTTATGAAAAACTTGTGATGGTCGTGTACAAATGTTTAGGACTTTATAAATATCAAAGGATGTCTATTTTAGATATTCCTTACTTCGAATGCACAACCTTGCTATTTTGGACATCCTAAGTATACTTGTTAAGTCTAAAATTCTTCCAGTGAAGGTTCAAATCGAGAAAGGCTGAGAATTAGCTGTCCAAAGGTTATGAGACTTGCATCCAAACTTGCTTTAAATTCAAGATATCATTGAACCTCAATCGTCCCAAGCCAGCAGTTACTAAGTCAAAAATCCCTTCAGTGGGGACTTAGATTCAGCATAATTATGTTTCGGCCGTCTGAATCCCACATGAACCAGYGTACAATGGTCACTTAGGACTCAAGTTCTAAGAAAAATTTGGTCGTCTAAAGATATCATACGGAAGTGTTTGACATCCTTCTAGGAGATGTTTGAATGGAACCTCAAACCCAACCTTGCCTATTTCAGCTATCCGAAATAGGCACATCAGTGCATGAAATCTACTAGTTTTTAAATCATTTTGTTGGTATATAAGTATTTTCTTTGCCATCTTTCGAAACAACAATCACATAAAATATTTTGAAAAGAAAATTATATTTTTATCATTCAAAAAGTGCAAGGAATCTTTGCTCTATCTCTAGAAATCGCATCTAGTTGATCTTTTTTGCATTATTTCCACTTTCACCAATGATAAGTTTATTCTTTTGTCTTTTATATCTTTGTTTAGGATTCCAATGTTGTCTAGGATTCCAATAATCAATTCAGTTTTGTGGCAGTTCTGGCACAATAAATGCTTTGGAATGATTTATAGTTTTCTCTTTATAAAATAAATCTTCAAACAAGTGATTAAAGAATTGAAGTAATGTATTTTAAGTAATTGTAGATTCCATGATTCAAAAGAAAATGAAAATTTTTTGCAATTAATTAAAAATATTTGCAAGAACTTCAAAAAGTTATATGGATTAGTTATTGTAATACCATTGGTGTGCAAAATTGTCTAGTCGAATTGCCTATACTAGTCGTGGCGTGTTAAGCTTTTTTAACACAACAAGGCCAGAGTTCTGACTAGCTAGCCATCTAATCGGCTCACCGGATCCATAGCTATTTCTTTTTTGAGAGTGTGTTGTTCTTAAGTTAGGTTAAGTAAGTGGTCGCAAAGTGTGCAAAGCAACTGTTTAACCAGAAGTATGGTTGTTTGCTTGTTACGACTAAGATGACAACAACAAAAGTCTCAAGTCGATTGAACTTAAGAGAAAGAGCAAGCAAGCTGAACAATTACATAGATTAAAGTGAATAATGAATTGCTAATGTAAGAAACCAGAATAACACTTAAGATGCAGCTAAAACGGCTGTAATTGGCAAAGCTACGGTCAACTAAGAAACTGTGCAATTAAGTTGAATGAGGAAATGATGCACTTAATATCAAGTGAGGAAATGATGTTGTTAATATTATTAGCCGAAATAAAGTAGATTGTAGCTAAACTAGTACGGCTAAGCTAACATCACGAAAACAAATAAGAACAATAATAAAACTAAACAAGGCAAGTAGTTCTATGCAACTTAAATCTTAAGTAAACCAGTAAGTTTTGCTAAGCAAAAGAAGCTACGGCTAATAAATGAGAAGGCTGATAAGTTAAATAAATTAACAAGTTCCACTAATAAAAGTTGCAAGAAACAAGGAGTCAAGAGCTAAGAAAGCACGAAAGTGAAGAAAAACAAGAACTCAAATTCATAAAGCATTGCAAAAGTACATAAGAAACTACTTAACAAGATAATTGAAATCTAGAAAATGATAGAAAACTRTTTGTAAAGCTAGCTAAATATTAAAAACGATAAAAGATGTAAAAAAAATGAAAATGAATTGCTTGATTTTTTTTGTTTGATGCTTACTATTTTGTCTGATTCATCTTCTCTTATTTATACTCTAGCTAGAACGTTCTTGACAGCTTGAGGCCAAAAAAGTTATTGTCATTATGCCATTTTTCTCTTTTTGTGCAACTACTTGGGTTCACTTTTGCCTTAGTCGGCTGCTCAGTTGATCGTGTCTCTTTCTTTTCGATCAGGTGGTTCTAGGTTTGCTTTGCCGAGTAGCCAGTTGCCTGATGTTCATGTTTTCTTTGCCGATTCGATTGCCTTCCTTTTTCTACTCATCGGCTAATCCATAATCTCGCTCATCAACCATTGAGTACTCAGCCATTTCGGCTACTTTTCTTCTATTACTTTTTTCTACATTAGCCCTATTGGGTCAGCCGTTGCATCCTATCCCAGTTGTTGATGACGACTAAATTTAAGCGTCAACAAATACATAAAAAGTTAGTATATATTATTACACTTGTGAATTCATCAATATGGGGTAGTGATTGTGAAAATTTCAAAATCAATTTGAATGGTTTGATCATTTTGATGGATAATACAATTTCATTTTCTCTATCATTTGCAAACCCCCGCATGAATAATCAATTTTCTTAGCTAAGTAAACACAACATAGATATACATACTCAAATTTGTGTATCGAATTTGTTTCAAATTCGATACATGACTTCCTATGTTGAAATATTAATATTTAAATTAAAAAAGACTACATATGCATAATCAATTCTTGAATTTAAATTTCAACTCATTATTATTATCAAACTAAAACGTAAGGAGTCCTTATTAAATTTCTTGGGAATAATTTGGAAGATAACTAACATGTTAGTTTTACGTAATTATATTTCTAAAATTAGACTTTTCACGTGGAAGAGAAAATCAAACACATTAGAATATATATGAGAATCAGCAAGGAGAAAAGTATTCGTGAAAATAATATAATATTATCAAATATATGCATTAATGATGCAAGGTAACTATTTTATTATAAAAAAAAAGGAGCTAATTTCAATAATGGGATTTGAACCTCGAATGAAATATAGGACTTGCACACTACCTCCATCTTGCCAAGAACAACTATGAGTTGTGAAGAGTCAAGTTCTCGCATTATGGTTGGTTTTGTTGCAACATTTGGCCCTTTTCTCAGTCTTTCCCCCTTTTTTCATCCTATTCACTACCTTTGCCGACTGAAACAACCACCAACTGCCGATATTGTGCCACCGACATCATTAGGAGTACAAAAATCTTGAGACTAGCGAAGGCGACTGAAGCCAATTTTACCAAAACTTTGGCGAAGAAGCAACGGTAACAGGGATGCTCTCCTTCCGATAACCAAAGGAACAATGACGAAGAAGACCGGCGACTGTGGAAGAAGTTAGTTGTGAGGTAAATTTCCTTAAGTAAAGTTTAAACCCTAACTTCCCCTTCATTTCAATCACGATTAAATGCATAAGCCACTGTGCAACGACGACCCTCTCCCGTTTCTGTTCAACTTGGTTGAAATTTTGCAAACTCCCTTCACCGTTCACTAGTTCTTCACCCCCCCCCCCTTCTCACTCCGTCTCCCTCTCTGTTTCCAGTCTACATTGATCCGGCCCGAATGAGAATCTTCCAATTGAGCTCTTCGAATTGAAGAATTTTAGATTGCTGAAAATATTAATGGTTGTTTAGCGGAGCTTCTTTAGGTTTTGCCTATCTATTGCATTTGAGATTTTTGAAGATTAGGATTTTCTGTTTGATAGCTGAATTCAATTCATTTTTAACGTCATGTTTGATAGTATATGTGTCTGTATATATGTTATCCGTGCAGTTGGTTGATTGATAATTGATAAGCTAGAAATTCACAAATTTCTATTGAATCAATGTGCATTGCATTGTCTTAGACAGGATTATTACTTAATGATTTGGCATATTTGATGATTATTTGGGGAAAAGGTCTTTCAAAAGGTTATTTTTCGCTTTGTTTTGTCAAGATATTAGTCTGGAGTTGTAAGTAGGTTTTAGAAACAAGAACATGTAAATGCTGTATCCATACATGAGTGGATGAGATATACTAATGAATGGTATGGATATAAATTATCGGTTTGCTTATTCGAATTAGCAACCCGTACAGAGGAATATGTTTTTCTCCACTTTAATTTCCAACTTTGACCTGTTTTCGGATCAATTAGTATTTGTTCGCTTTATGTATTATTCTAATAGGAAGAGCTATTCCCAACCTTTTTTAGATTGCCTCACTTTAGCACATTCTAATGTGCATTCAATTTGTTTACGTGCATTTTTATGTTTTCATTACATAGGACCTTCTGTGAATTTATCGGCCATTTTCCTATCTTGATCGTCGTTTTGGTATCAGAGCTATGAAATGGCGTATGGTCTTCTTGCTGAGATTATTTAGATCTTGGTAGATCTGGATAGATCTAATCAGTTCTGGTGAGTATTTTTTGCATAAGATCATTATAGGGTAAGTCGAGGAAGGCACGAGACCCGCCAGCGCTGCAGCAAGTTGGTAGCCAGATTTGATTCCGATCTATCTAGAAATACCTAGAAATGGAGAATTTCTTTAAGAGATCTACTTCATCAAGTAATTTTGTGTTCAGATCTACTACTGAGGATCACAAAATGATGATAAATTTCAAAGAATTAATTATTGAAAATTTTGAAAAATCAATTGATAATTGGACTATTCTAAAATTTCTAAAGATCATGTTTATAAGTATACTTTTAATCTTTTTAAATCTGATTATATTATAAAAATCGATGAAGAAGATATTCAATTGTCAAAACCTTTTGAATCTCTTCATCTTCTTTCTTCTAAATCCCTAGAAAAATATCGATCTAGGAATTACAAGTATCTTCACTAAGTTTAATCGAGTCTATTCTCTGTACTGGTCCGATTACTTTTGATTGTTATTCAAATTTCACTATATCTTTAGATGATCTTAATATTTTGAAATCTCTTATCCTTCAGATCAAGACCCATAACTATCAAATGTTAGAAGGATCCATTCCTATAGCATTAATATATCGGGTACATTATAAAGTCATGCAATTTGCCTTTGCAACAAAGGCCAGATGCCARAGCAAGAAATGTGAAACCCTTCTGCTCCAGACAGATCTATCTCGAACTAATCTAGTATTCCAAAATCCATTCAGTAGAAGGATATTCAACTTTCAGATGAATGGATCTTAGAAGGATTAACTCCTCCTATAAATTTAGTTCAATCTCTTCCAAACACTAAAATTAGAAATATCAATCAGTTTTCAGGTGGTTCTATAAAACTGAGTTTTCATAGAAAAATTTCAAGTAGAAGATTTTCAAATCATCGATCTGAAACCCAGACTATAGATCTGGGAAGGATTTCCCAGATCCCATCGGTCATAGATCACTCTAGGAAAGCTGTTTCCTTAGCAGATCTTTCCAGGTATTCTACATCAGATATACCTACAACTTTTAGAAATTCCTTTCACAAAGCCGACTATTCTTCTAAAATTCTTAAACCGATTTACTCTAAATCCCCTTCTAGTAGTGAACCTACTAGTCCTACATTTTCTGCTATCACTGAAAATGCTAAACATGAATTAAATATGATTTTAAAAGATTTTTAAATAGATAAAACTATGTTACATAATGATTTTTATTCAACTGAAAATTCTGATAAAAGAAATTGATTCTTTCAAAAATTCCTTTCTAAAAGAAAACAAATCCAAGAAAAATATTATGATTTTGTAATTACGAATAAATTATACATATTATTTTTTGATTGGTTTGAAATTTATTATATTATTTCAATAAAATTAAATATCCTTTTTCATCCATTCAACTTATTACAACTCCATCTAAGAAAATTTCAGAGTGGCAATCACTTTCTGCCTCTCAAAAAATTCAAGCAAATCATCTACCTCTTCATGGTATAAAAATAGATCATTTAAAAAAATTTGTAGAGGCTTTTCCTTACAAAATTCCAACAGACAATATTTTCCAAAATACCAAAAATACCATAAGTCAAAATAATTTTACAAATACACATTTGAATACTATGGGAAAACAACTCGATAGGATTGAAAAATCTCTACCGATGATTTCAGAAAAATCTATTAAGAAATCTCTTAAAAATCTTGTTTTAAACCCTTTTTTTTATCTCTGATTCTAGCATAAAAATCATTAGAGATAATAAATTAGAATTTTATAGAGTCATCCAGGATCAATTAAGTCGCATAGACTTATCCTCTGCTTCTAGTAAAATCATTCCAAATTCTACTTTTGAATCCAATAAGATTAATGTTTTAGGAGAAATTCTTCTTCTTYAAACACTGATCAAACATTGGAACAATTCCAACCTAAATCGATTCCTAGCATCAATCCTATGACTTAGCAGTCATCTATCATTCCTATTCCAAATTCCCCAACTGCTCCAGATATTACTGTAGCAAAACCCACCCATGTTTCAATACCATTTCAATGCCTCATCTGTCTATGATTGGAACATAGACAATTTATCTGATTATCAAATCATTAGCTTCCTCCAGCAAATGACAATGGCGGCAAATGCCTATAAAACCTAGATAGGAACTGAGGATAGAGCTATAGCTGAGCTCCTTATCGCCGATTTCTCCGGCCAATTAAAAGGTTGGTGGGAATACTATCTCACTTGTCAACAGCGGCAAGATATCCTTAATGCTGTTAAGACCGATGAAGCTGGTAACTTCATCGTAGAAGCCAATGACCAACCTATTTCAGATGTCGTATCAACTCTAATCTTTTCTATCTCCCTCTATTTCATTGGAGATTCATCACATCTAAAAGATAAAAATGCAGAATTATTATCCAATCTTAGATGCCGAAAACTTAGTGAATTCCAGTATTACAAAAATACTTTCTTAACTAGGCTTATGCTTAGAGAAGATAGTAATCAACCCTTTTGAAAAGAAAAAATTCCTTGTAGGTTTACCTTATCTCTTAGGAGAACGAGTTAGAAACAAACTTCATGAAGAAATAAATAGTAATATCACCAGTTCACCTTTRGAGAACTGATTAATCAAATTAATAAAGGTCTAAAATTATGTCAAGATATTAGGCTTCAGCAAATCTTTAAAAGAGAACTCAAACAGTCTAAAAAGGAGTTAGGTGACTTCTGTAGGTAGTTTGAAAATCTTCCTGAAAAATCCTTTCACTCCAATGACAGTTGCAGTAAATCGTCTGTGTCTAGATCACATAAGAAGCTCTATCATAAAAAATATAAAAAATATTCAAAACCAGTTGATGAATTTTATAAAAATCCTTCTAAAAAATATTCTAAAAAATCCTCTTATAATAAGAAATCTAAACAACATAAATCTCCTTCAAATTTAAAACATGTAACATGTTATAAATGTCATAGAAAAGGACATTATTCTAAATACTGTATATTTTCTAAAAAACTTAATGAACTTCATTTAGATCAAAAAATTTATGGAAAAAAATTGCAAATATTCTTGTTGATTCAGATTTTGATTCCTCTTCTTCTAAATCCTCATTTTCTGAAAAAGTCCTTCAAATTGATGAAATTCACACTTCATCATCTTTTGAAAATTCTGAATCTTCTGATTATTCTTTAAATGTTCTTACCAAAGAACAAYAAACTCTTTTATAAAATGCTAAATATATTTTTTATTCCCTTTTACAAAAAYAATATTTAAAAAAAATTATGAGTTCAATTTCTGATGAAAAACCTCTTCAAAAACCTTCTATTTTACCATTTATGTAATACCTGAGATTTCTTTTTATGGATTTTCGTTTGATCGTGTGAATTTGTGAGCTAACTAGGGTTCGATAAAATTTTCTATGTGGTTAATGTTTTATTTATACGTTAATAAGTGCGGAATTATCGTGTTTGTTGGATTATGATCCTTGGTTGGTTAGAAGCTCGACTTGTTAGGCTTATTTGTTTTCATTCGGAAATCTAAATTAAGTCGAAAGAAAGGCCTGTTAATTTTAATTTAATAGATTTGGGTTAATTACGGATGGAAAAACCCGAAGGATTTGGGTTACGGCCTAAGTTAAAAAAAAAAAAAGAAAGAAAGAAAAGAAAGGGAAAAAAAGAAAAACCTAAAAAAAAAACCTAGAATCGTCTTCTTCTTCTTCCTCCCTATTGCTGCCGCTGTCGCTGTCGCTGTCGCCCAAACCCTAACCCACCCTACATGCCGCGACTGCTTCTCCCTCTGCCTACCGACACCCTTGTCGTGGCCTTTCTTTTCTCTTTCTCCTCTCTCCTTCTTCTCTCCCCTCCTCCCACTGCCGAGCTTGTGACTAAGCAATCCGCCCAGATCGGCCTTCGTCTTCTTCTCCTTCTTCCCTCTTCCTCCTGCCGACGCAGCTTCGCCGTTAGAGTACCAGAGCTACCTGGTGAGAGCTCCGCGATGCCATTTGTGTGCATCGCTCAGCAGCTCGCGAACGTCCGACTAGGAGGATCCACGCACCCGGCCGGAGATCGTCCAGATCTGGAGTCTCCCGAATCGGCCTTCAAGTCCACTGCTCGTGCGGCTATTGCCCACTGCTTGAGCTCGTTGGAGCTGCGAATCACGGCCGCACCGCTGCAAGCGTCACTCGCTGGATCTTCCTTCATCTTCTCCTTCTCCTCCTTTGCTCGACCGATCTATGCGATACTACCATCCACCCACGCTGCTACTTCTCGACCAAGAGCAGGGCCGGACTTCTTGTCTCACCAGAAGTTCACCAGATCTGCGCGTCTCGTTGCCGGTCTCCATTGCAGACAGTGACGTCGCTCTATTCGGGCTCTCTGGAATGCCGGAAGCCTTGTTGGAATCAGGCCATAGGCTGTTGATGGTTTCTTTTGGCTGGCTGCTTGCTAGTTCTGGGAATGCCCAGTGCCAGGCGCCCAGTGCCCATGCACCCGATGCCCATGCGCACTGACGCCCCGATGCCCAGACGCTCGAGAAACCAAAATCATTTCTGGAGACACTTAGACTTTGTGAACTAAAAAGTGAAAATATTATTAATTAATATTAAAATTTATGACTTATGAAATTATATCCTAAAGTAAAATTGTGGGAGAATATAAATTAAGTTTAATACCCGAGTGAAGGAGTATAAATTTTACCTTTAAAAGGACGTGATAATTGATAATCTGGGGACTAAATATGGATTAATAAATTAGCAAATGACATTCTTAAAATAAATATTGAATATCTGAATTGGGACAATCGTATTAAATAGACTTTCATTCTGTGATCAAAATTAGGTCGTTTCGAGTGCCCTAACATCGAGAACGGTTGAAGGATTTCATTTCGCGACTTAAATAAGAAACCTTTAACGTAAAGGACTCTGTGTAACACCCCGGATTTTACTTTTATGAATATTTGTTTGATCTCGTGAAATTGTGTGCCAACTAGGGTTAGACATTTTATATGTGGTCAATATTTTTAAATCGTACGTTTAATAGGTGCAAAAATATTGTCCGTGTCAACTAAGAATTATCATTAGTTGAAGGCTCGACTCGTGGGCTTACTTGTTTGTTAGTCGGAAGTTGGGCTTTTTATCGAAGAAAAGCCCGTTATATTAAATTTATGAATTTCAGGTTAGATTTGGACGGGAAGGCCTGAAGGATTCGGGTTACGGCCCAAAATATAAAATAAAAAAGAAAAGAAAAGAAAAGAAAATATATAAGAAAATAAAAAGAAAGAAAAAGAGGAGAAAAGAAAAAGAAAAACCCTAGAACCCTTCATCTTCTTCCTCCCGCCACCGCCGCCGTCGCTGCCGTTTCCCCTCTACCTGGCCCGTCGTGGTCTTCCCTTTCGCTCCTGCAGCACTTATCGCCAGCGCCCCATTTTTGGAGCCACGACCAGGTCTGTTATCAGATCTATAGTCGCTCGGAGAGACGCGGCGACGTGACCCATCTTCGGCTACTGCATGCCGTCGCCTCTGGTAGCTTCACGGCGAGTCGCGTCGCGCCAGAGACGCACGATCTGTGTCCATCGAAACCCTTCTGCTGCGACACCATCACCGAAGGGCTCTGAAACCAGAAGAGATTCCGTCCTTCAAGCCATCGACAAGGTCTTGCTGAGACACTATCTCCGGCTCTGATCGAATGAAATCTCCAGACCAAACAGTCGCCTTTACTCGCCGATTCTCTACCCGAAACCGACCTCTTGCTGCCGACCCTTGCTACTCGGCGCAACCAGAGCCGCCGCTGTGTCCTCCCTTTACTCTATGAATTTCCCCTCATAAATAGAAGCTAAACCTTT
>MEJB01000467.1:0-22661 GCA_001752375.1 Rhazya stricta
GTTTTCTTCTAAGGTTATTATCTGTATAGGATATTTCTCTTTCCATTCACCAGGTTTAACTAAATCAGCTATTGTAGTAGAAGAAGAAGGTAATGCAAGAAAGTCTGCTAAGTGACTATGTATAGCTTCTTTGTAGRTTGATGGAGGAGTCTGTTCAGTAGAAAGGGTTTTGTTGACAAATAGAGTCTGTGAAGGTGAAGGGGTCTGTGTAGGAGAATTTATTAATGACAAGTATCTGTTTTGAAGAGGTGGAGTAAGAGCTCTGGCTCTAGGTCTCGGGTTGCTCATGTTTATYCTGTAAAAACTCTCTAGTTAGATAATCAGGTAAAGAATTATGAGACCTTTTAATAAATTCTATGTCAAAATCAAAAGAAGAAAGAATCCCTTGCCATCTAGCAAAGATCTGTTTAGAAACAAGATTCTTAACATCCTTTTCCTCTGTCCGTTTTAGCCATAGTTGTTAATATTCGTACTTGAAACTGTAATTCTCTAAGYTCTCCTTTTAACATATTTATTTCATGTTGTAAATCAGAAACAGTAACTTTACTTTCTATTTTAAATCTAGAAATAACTTCATTAAAATTAAATGGTTTAATTTCTTGTTTATGTACCTCTATAATTATTAAATCTTTTAATTTTAATAAGTATTCTGTTTTAATATCTTTGTCTTCTATCTAAAGTTTCATTTTAGATGCAGATAGAACTAAACCATTTCTTTTAATAGTTTTAAAGAATATATGTAAATGTTTAAAATGCTATTCAATCGACTTAGAAAATACAAGCACATCATCAATATAGACAATACAAAAAGYAGTATAAGGAGTAAAGATTTCGTTCATCATATTTTGAAATTCAGAAGGAGCATTCTTTAGTCCAAAGGGCATTACATTCCACTCATAATGACCAAAAGGTACTGTAAATGCTGTTTTATATCTGTCTTTTTCTTCAATCTGAATTTGCCAGAATCCAGATTTAAGATCAAATTTACTATATAAATTAGCACCATAAGTTCTTTTTAATAAATCTCTTTTATTAGGGATAGGATATCCAATCCATTGTAAAGTTTTGTTCAAAGGTTTATAATTAATGACTAATCTTGGGGCTCCACGCTCCTTTCCTGCAGCATTATTTACATAAAAGGTAGCACAACTCCAAGGTGATTTCGAAGGTCTAATTAATTTTTTATCTAATAAAGTCTGTATTTCCTTTTTACAATATTCTAATAATTCAGCATTCATTTGAATTGGTCTTGCCTTAGTAGGTATATCCTTATTAGTAAATCCTATTTCATARGGTAARCTAACAATATATTTCTTTCGTTCCCAAAATGCATTAGGTAAGTCAGAACAAACTTCTTTAGTTAATAAATTTTCAAAATCTTTTATTTAACTTTTCACTTTATCTGTTTCTAGCAACTGTTTTATTTTTTTATTTTTATTTCTTCTTATAAATAATTAATTTGTTTAGTTATTAAATTAATTCTTTTACTAATAGTTGAATTCTTTAAATCATTAATTTCTTTAGTAGTCGGTGCAGTAACAAATCTAAATATTATATCTTCATTTAATATTTTTGTATGAACACCGTCTCTATCGACTGTAAAAGGATAAATCTGTGTAAGAAAGGGTGTACCTAAAATAATACTCCGAGTTAAGTTTCAGTTATATTAAATGGTTTTATGCTGATGATAAAACTGAACAAAGAAATTGGTTTTTTAAATCTTTTTCCCCTCGGGAAAGAGAGAATATCCGAACAGCTTGGTATTCTGAAATGAATAGGTTGCATATTCATTTAGAATTTTTTAGTTGGYTTGACAGATATTTAAAAACCCAAGAACAATGGAAAAAATATAACACTGAAACTAATAATGAAATTAATATGGTACAAAATTGGAATACAACATCAGGAYAAATAGTTAGTTCTACTGACCCTCTTTTAGCAGAAATAGCATTAAACATAGATGGAAATACTGTGATAGCTAGCCCTTTTAAGACTATACCAAAAACTCGTAGAGAAGATTCTCCTCCTACATTAAAAGATATAGATAAAATATACCAACAGAATAATTATACTAATAAAAAATTACATAGTTTATCTGAACAAGTAACTAAGTTAGAAAGTCCCTCTGCATTAAGTAGACCTTCGTAGAAAATAAATCCTGAACAGCCATTATTTAAATTAGACAGTTCTCAAAAATTTACATTAAGTACAGATACTGATTTATTAAAAGCTGTCACTAAGAAAATAGAAAATTTAAGTCTAGATAAAGGGAAAAATATTAATACTTTAAATAGTAAAGAAGATAGTCAATCTGAAATAGAAAATGAAATAAATGAACTAAGTATTAATAAATTRAAAGGTAGTAATAAAAAATATACTATGGGAAGAACATATTCTAAAAYTAGAAATTATTATYCTAGACCTTCTTTTCCTGATACCCAATTTGAAGAAACTYGTGRACAGTTTCACTATAATGCTGRYATTTTRTATGACTGGAATATAGATAGTTTAACTGAACATCAAATTTATACATTATTAAATGAAATGGGAATAGCAATATCTGCATATAAGTCAATAGGCAGAAGTGATACAGAAGCAGCTGATATGGTAATTTTCGATTTTACTGGAACCCTTCGTGGTTGGTGGGATAATGTATTAACTGATACTAAAAAGTTACATATTAAGACTGCTACTAAACAGATAATAACTAATGCTGGTAAAATTACATCTCAGCCTGAACAGATAATAACTGCATTAAGTACAATGCTAGACTCAACTAATACTTTATTATTTGCTATATGTAAACATTTCTTAGGTAACCCTGAGAAGTTTCAACAGCGTAGTTCTGAGATACTAATTAACCTTAGATGTCATAGATTACATGATTTTAAATGGTATAAAGATATATTTCTGAACAAATTAATGATTAGGCATGATGCACATTCTATATTTTGGAAAGAAAGATTTTTAGTTGGATTATCTAAATTATTTGCTGAAAAGGTTAGATATAAGATTAGAGAAGCGCATAATGGAGATATTCCTTACGCTACTTTAACTTATGGAGATTTGATTAATTATRTTAATAACACAGGATTAAGCTTATGTAATGACATTAAATTAGCAAATAGAGTACAACATGAGAATGCTGTATTATCTAAAGAATTAGGTGGATTCTGTGATCAATTTGCAATATCAACAGAGAAAATTAGTGCTTCATCCAATAGAGTTAAGAAAAAAATTAAGAAGAAATCTAAATTTGAAAAGGAATGTAAAAAGAAATCTAAGCATAGTTTACCCTCTAAGAGAACATTTTCTAGATCTAAGAGTAGTTTAACTAAGRAAAGTTCGTCAAAAGATTCTAAGCCTAGTAGTTCCGGAACAGGTTCGTTAAGTAATATGAAGTGTTGGAAATGTGGGAAAACTGGACATACTACAAAGAATTGCAAAGTAAAAGAGAAAGTTAATAATTCAGAATTTGATGAAAACGTTAAAAAACAAATATTAGAAATTTTAGATCATGAAGATACTGATATAGATATAATTAGTTCTTCTGAATTTGAAGATGATTATCAAATTAACAAATTAGCTGATAGCTCATCAGAAAGTGAGTCTGATGATGATTGTGTTAATACTATAGGATACTGTTATCCTAGTATTAATGTAATCTCATCATCAGATAAGAAATTCTTTTTAGATTTAATAGATAAAATACAAGATAATGATATTAAAAAGGAATATTTGTTAAAATTAAAAGATATAATTGTTTCTGAAGTACATAGACATGACATAAAACCTTTCAACATTAATGAGATTACTTCAAGATTTAAATCTGACATAAACAAAGTAACTGTAACAGATTTGCAACAGGAAATTAATATATTAAAAGGAGAATTAAAAGAATTACAGTTTGAAGTAGAATCTTAACAATAAAATTAGAGGAAGATGAAGCCAATAGGCAAAAAGAAATTAAAACTGAAACGCCTATAATAGAATAATCAGATAAGACTTTAGAAGTGTTTAATACAGATTATATTTCTTTAATTTCTGAAGTGAATTATCAAAGATGGTATGTACATATTTACATTAAAATTAGAAGTGAATTTGTTTTAGATACTATAGCTTTACTAGACAGTGGTGCTGATCAGAATTGTATTCAAGAAGGATTAGTTTCGACTAAATATTTTGAAAAAATTAAAGAAGGATTAAATAGTGCTAGTGGATCTAAGCTGATAGTAAATTATAAATTGTCTAATGCATTAGTGTGTAATAATCAAATTTGTTTTAAAAATACATTTATCTTAGTTAGAAACTTAACTCAGAGTATTATTTTAGGTATACCCTTTCTTACATAGATTTATCCTTTTACAGTCGATAGAGACGGTGTTCATACAAAAATATTAAGTGAAGATATAWTATTTAGATTTGTTGCTGCACCGACTACTAAAGAAATTAATGATTAACTAAACAAATTAATTATTTATAAGAAGAAATAAAAATAGAAAAAATAAAACAGTTGCTAGAAACAGATAAAGTGAAAAGTCAAATAAAAGATTTTTAAAATTTATTAATTGAAGAAGTTTGTTCTGACTTACCTAATGCATTTTGGGAACAAAAGAAACATATTGTTAGCTTACCCTATGAAATAGGATTTACTGATAAGGATATACCTACTAAGGCAATACCAATTCAAATGAATGCTGAATTATTAGAATATTGTAAAAAGGAAATACAGACTTTATTAGATAAAAAAATAATTAGACCTTCGAAATCTCCTTGGAGTTGTGCTGCCTTTTATGTAAATAATGTTGCAGAAAAGGAGCGTGGAGCCCCAAGATTAGTCATTAATTATAAACCTTTGAACAAAGCTTTACAATGGATTAGATATCCTATCCCTAATAAAAGAGATTTATTAAAAAGAACTTATGGTGCTAATTTATATAGTAAATTTGATCTTAAATCTGGATTCTGGCAAATTCGGATTGAAGAAAAAGACAGATATAAAACAACATTTATAGTACCTTTTGGTTATTATGAATGGAACGTAATGCCCTTTGGATTAAAGAATGCTCCTTCTGAATTTCAAAATGACGAAATCTTTACTTCTTATACTGCTTTTTGTATTGTCTATATTGATGATGTGCTTGTATTTTCTAAGTCGATTGAACAGCATTTTAAACATTTACATATATTCTTTAAAACTATTAAAAGAAATGGTTTAGTTCTATCTGCATCTAAAATGAAACTATTCCAAACTACTTGTAGATTTTTAGGACATGAACTAAGTCAAGGAACTCATAAGCCGATTTGTAGAGCTATAAGTTTTGGAGAGAAATTTCCTGATGAAATTAAAAAGAAACAGCAATTACAGAGATTTTTAGGATGCTTAAATTATGTGTCTGACTTCATTAAAGATTTAAGAATAATTGTTGAAACTTTGTACAAAAGACTTAGAAAGAATGCACCCCCTTGGACTGAAGAACATACTAAAGTAGTTAAACAGATTAAAGAATTAATTAAAAGTCTGCCTTGTTTGGGAATTCCTCATCCGAATGCACTGATGGTAGTTGAGACGGATGCCTCTGAGCTCCGCTACGGCGGTATTCTTAAACAGAGATTACCAGATTCCTCTACTGAACAGTTAGTAAGATATCATTCAGGTATTTGGATTTCTGCACAGAAAAAAATATTCTACTATTAAAAAAGAAATGATTTCTATAGTTTTATGTATTACCAAATTTCAAGATGATTTAATTAATAAAAAATTTTTATTACYTATTGATTGCAAAGCTGCAAAAGATGTTTTAGAGAATGATGTTAAAAATCTAGTTTCTAAACATATCTTTGCTCGATGGCAAGCAATTTTATCTGCTTTTGATTTTGACATAGAATTTATTAAAGGAAAAAATAATTCTTTACCAGATTATCTAACTCGTGAATTTTTACAGGATAAGCATGAGTCGACTCCCGAATCCTAGACAAAGAGCCCYTTCACCTGCTACTTCAATAGAAAATAAATTTCAAATACTTGGAACCATTACACCAGCAAGCCAAACTAGATTTGTAAATAGATCTTCAGCCATGTTTGACCCAAAAACTCCCTCTCCATCAAATTTTAAAGAAGCCATCACCTCTAAATTAGCTGATTTCCCTGCCCTACCTTCAACTTCTACTACAGGAAAMCTTAAAGTARGAGAYTGGTATGAAAAAAGCCCTATAMAGRTCATTGCCATAGAAGAAGAATTTGAAGAACTGAGCTTTAAAGATTTATTCTCTAAATATTTTTTAGCTKATTTCTACTTTATCTCAAATAATCCTATGAAAACTAATGTTTGGTATGAGTCTATTCTCTTGTACACGGATTCCATTACTGTACAGCATGCCATGCAAGCTGATCCTGATAAAACTAGGTTGTGACCGGTTAGCCTACTCCAAAGTTCAAATTAAACTGATTTTCTCTCCCAAATACTGGAAAGGATCTTCACTGACAACCCCTATATCATTTCTTTCTCAACTGAACATGAAACCCCTTACTTTCACATATTTTGATTACATCCAAGCTTGGGATAATTTCCCTTTTATCCGACCTTATACACATTCCTGGTTCTTCCAGATTAAAACAGAATTACCTGATCTAATTCCTAGATGGTTCTACTCATGGTGGGACAGATATGGGATTTCACCAGATATTTTACCCTCAGAAATGTTAGACAGATATCATACCTTTATGAAAATGCCTTCAAAAACTTTATCTTTTCAAGAAAAACAGATGACATTCTTTTTCAAGATGAAATTTCCATGGATCTTAGTATGGCAGTTTTCCAAGTCAACAGATYARTATGGTCATCAAACRCTTGCTCGAACAGTACGCATCAAATGGTGGGTCCAATTTGATGAAGCAAAAAGAGTTGAAAAGAAATCACCCTCATCAACATCCTCAGCTAAAGCCAAAGAAGAGAAGAAAAAGGAACTCGATGAAATGAAGAAAAAATTAGAGAAAATGTATAAAGAATTGGCTAAAGAAGAAGAGAGTCCAGAGAATTCTACAACCGAAAAGTTCGATCCATTTGGAGGACCCTTATCACAAATGCCTCCAGAGTGCTTTGGAGACTTTTTTGAGAAATGACATAAAGACGATTCTGAATCAACAAGCTCATGTGAAGATATTCTGAACAGATAAGCCCATGTGACGAGAAGATTTTGAAATCAACTGATTTTACAGCCAGAAGATAAGCTTGTACGACGGCATGTGACTACATAGAAAAMGATTCTRCACTAAAACCACTTTTGACCAAAAGTTAGCTGATGGCCGACCAACTTTTAGAAAAGAATCAATAATTGTATAGCTTTTACTGTAGCCATTATCAAAAGAAACATTATTGTACTATCAATAGTATGTAATCGTTTTCTATATATTGGATGAATGAAATGAGAAAGGCAAAACTTGCCTACCTTTAAACAATCCTCTGCGTGAGTTCTCTCTGCTTCCTAAAATTCTGTTTAGATGTTCAATCGTTTAATCCGATATGTGGACCTGGGAGATCCTAAGGCTTATAAGCGGTGGAGTACCATATCCTGACAACTTAAACTTTTGGGATAGCTAGTTCCATTGCCTTATGGTATCAGAGCCAACCTAGGTTCGAGTCTCGCCGAAGGTGAGATTTTCGCAAAGGTTGAAACTCCTCTGGCATTGGTCAGCGCAGTGAGACCGTTGGTCAGCCCCAGGTGAGGGTGGTCTCGGCAGTAAGACGTGGTCCCGTCAGGTGTGGAGAGTAGGTTTCGAGTTTGCGCACTGTGCGTAAACGTGATGAGACTTGGCGGATCCTGAAGACTTATAAGCGGTGGAGACCGTATCGTGACAGCTTAAGCTTTTGGATGCCTCGGTTCCATTGCCTTATGTCAGAGATAGGTATTTCACCACTCTAATAAGCCTCAGGATCTTTTAGATCCCCACACGCTACGCACAGGCACCACTCGGACCTACTCTCCACACCTGACGGGACCACGTCTTACTGCCGAGACCACCCTCACCTGGGGCTGACCAACGGTCTCACTGCGCTGACCAATGCCAGAGGAGTTTCAACCTTTGCGAAAATCTCACCTTCGGCGAGACTCGAACCTAGGTTGGCTCTGATACCATAAGGCAATGGAACTAGCTATCCCAAAAGTTTAAGTTGTCAGGATATGGTACTCCACCGCTTATAAGCCTTAGGATCTCCCAGGTCCACATATCGGATTAAACGATTGAACATCTAAACAGAATTTTAGGAAGCAGAGAGAACTCACGCAGAGGATTGTTTAAAGGTAGGCAAGTTTTGCCTTTCTCATTTCATTCATCCAATATATAGAAAACGATTACATACTATTGATAGTACAATAATGTTTCTTTTGATAATGGCTACAGTAAAAGCTATACAATTATTGATTCTTTTCTAAAAGTTGGTCGGCCATCAGCTAACTTTTGGTCAAAAGTGGTTTTAGTGTAGAATCGTTTTCTATGTAGTCACATGCCGTCGTACAAGCTTATCTTCTGGCTGTAAAATCAGTTGATTTCAAAATCTTCTCGTCACATGGGCTTGTCTGTTCAGAATATCTTCACATGAGCTTGTCGATTCAGGAATCGTCTTTATGTCATTTCTCAAAAAAGTCTCCAAAGCACTCTGGAGGCATTTGTGATAAGGGTCCTCCAAATGGATCGAACTTTTCGGTTGTAGAATTCCCTGGGACTCTCTTCTTCTTTAGGCCAATTCTTTATACATTTTCTCTAATTTTTTCTTCATTTCATCGAGTTCCTTTTTTCTTCTTCTTCTTTGGCTTTAGCTGAGGATGTTGATGAGGGTGATTTCTTTTCAACTCTTTTTTGCTTTCATCAAATTGGACCCACCATTTGATGCGTACTGTTCGAGCAAGTGTTTGATGACCATATTGATCTGTTGACTTGGAAAACTGCCATACTAAGATCCATGGAAATTTCATCTTGAAAAAAGAGAATGTCATCTGTTTTTCTTGAGAAAGATATAAGTTTTGAAGGGCATTTTCATAAAGGATATAACTCTGTGTCTAACCATTTCTGAGGGTAAAATATCTGGTGAAATCCCATTATCTGTCCCACCATGAGTAGACACCATCGGGAATTGGCAATCAGGTAATTTTGTTTTAATCTGGAAGAACCAAGAAATGTGGTATTGGAAGGTCGGAGTAAAAGGAAATTATCCCAAGCTTGCGTGGTCTAATCAGAAATATGTTGAAAGTAGGGGGTTTCATGTTCAGTTTGAGAGCGAAATTGATACAGGGGTTTATCATGAGATGCTTTCCAGTATTTTGGGAGGAGAAATCCGTTTAATTGTGAAACTTTGGAGTAGGCTAATCGGTCACAACCTGGTTTATCACGATCGCGGCTGCATGGCATGCTATAAATAAATAGACATCTTGGTGTACAAGAGAATAGACTCATCAACCAAACCTTAGTTTTTCATAGGATTTTTGCAGTAAGTAGAAAATCAGCCTAAAAAATATTTAGAGAATTAATTATCTTAAAAGCTCGAGTTCTTCAATTCTTCTTCTATGGCACTGATCTTTATTAGGCGCTTTTTTCATACCAAGTCTCTTACTTTAAGGTTTCCTGTAGTAGAAAGTTGAAGGTAGGGCAGGGCAGGAAATCAGCCTAATTTAGAGGTGCATGGCTGCTTTAAAATTTGATGGGAGAGGGTGTTTTTTTGGCTAGCTGGTGTCATAGTTCCAAGTATTTGAAACTTATTTTCTGTTGAAGTAGCAGGTGAAGGGGCTCTTTGTCTAGGATTCGGGAGTCGACTCATGCTTATCCTGTAAAAATTCACGAGTTAGATAATCTGGTAAAGAATTATTTTTTCCTTTAATAAATTCTATGTCAAAATCAAAAGCAGATAAAATTGCTTGCCATCGAGCAAAGATATGTTTAGAAACTAGATTTTTAACATCCTTTTCTAAAACATCTTTTGTAGCTTTGCAATCAATACGTAATAAAAATTTTTTATTAATTAAATCATCTTAAAATTTAGTAATACATAAAACTATAGAAAGCATTTCGTTTTTAATAGTAGAATATTTTTTCTGTGCAGAAATCCAAATACGTGAATGATATCTTACTAACTATTCAGTAGARGAATCTGGTAATCTCTGTTTAAGAATATCGCCGTAGCCGAGCTCAGAGGCATCCGTCTCAACTACCATCAGTRCATCCGGATGAGGAATTCCCAAACAAGGCAGACTTTTAATTAATTCTTTAATCTGTTTAACTACCTTAGTATGTTCTTCAGTCCAAGGGGTGCATTCTTTCTAAGTCTTTTGTACAAAGGTTCAACAATTATTCTTAAATCTTTAATGAAGTCAGACACATAATTTAAGCATCCTAAAAATATCTGTAATTGTTATTTCTTTTTAATTTCATCAGGAAATTTCTCTCCAAAACTTATAGCTCTACAAATCGACTTATGAGTTCCTTGACTTAGTTCATGTCCTAAAAATCTACAAGTAGTTTGGAATAGTTTCATTTTAGATGCAGATAGAACTAAACCATTTCTTTTAATAGTTTTAAAGAATATATGTAAATGTTTAAAATGCTGTTCAATCGACTTAGAAAATACAAGCACATCATCAATATAGACAATACAAAAAGCAGTATAAGGAGTAAAGATTTCGTTCATCATATTTTGAAATTCAGAAGGAGCATTCTTTAATCCAAAGGGCATTACGTTCCATTCATAATGACCAAAAGGTACTGTAAATGCYATTTTATATCTGTCTTTTTCTTCAATCTGAATTTGCCAGAATTCAGATTTAAGATCAAATTTACTATATAAATTAGCACCATAAGTTCTTTTTAATAAATCTCTTTTATTAGGGGTAGGATATCTAATCCATTGTAAAGCTTTGTTCAAAGGTTTATAATTAATGACTAATCTTAGGGCTCYACGCTCCTTTATGTTTTTCTCTTTTTGTCTTTTGTTTTGTAGTAAGTGTTTGCATGGGGGTTTTATTGATTGATTGTAAAGCTTATAATACCTTTTTGTTGAATGAGGAAGAAATTTCACCTCTTGATTCTTGAAGAGCTGYTGTTGCTTGATTCTTGATTACTTTATATGCATTATTCTTTAGCTTGAAATTATACAACAAGTTTATGTACCTGTTTTAAACCTTGGCTTTGGTTTCATGTAAAATATGTACTTTTAAGTCTTTTTTCTTCCTTGATGAAAAGCAGGCTGCACATTTCTAATATCTGCAGAACATCAATCAGTGTTAGATGCATACCAGTTTGTGCTTGTATGACCTTTTTAACTTTCCTATTAAGATGATCGACAACGTTACAGTTCTTATGTGCATTGACAAATTTGCAGATGAAAAAGGCTGGTTGAATCCAGATCACTCCACCTGCATCAACGCAAACAAGCTTTTCCAAGGAAAAGAAAAAGAGTATAAAGGAGGCAGCTCTTGTATATTGCACTTATGCTTCATTGACTTGTATGAAGAACAGAAACAAGGGTCTCAAAATGGCCTTGATTCTTTCTGAGGAAGAAATCAGCAAAAAACAGAAACTGTGAAGATAACAAATGCAATTCAGCAAGAAAACTCCCCAAAAATCTRTTGTTTCCCAAAATGCAAATTTTAGAAAGCAATAAAACAGTAGAAATTGGACTCAAATGGGAATATAAAGTTTAATCTCAAAATCATCCCTAAAATTGTAATTGAATTTTAATAGAGGGCCTTGATTTCTAATTTTTCAATTAAGAGCCTAAAATTTTTAATTTATTACAAAATTTCAAAATCCATCAAATGCATTTTGTTCATTATCTTCTTAAGTAAGGGTTAAAGCTTCACCAGACCACCGTATCAAAGCTATCGAGTGGACTTTTGTTGAACTGATCTACTTTATCAAACAATAGATATACCATCACCTCTTAGTGGATGTGCATGCTCAAGATTCATTATGTCGGGTGACAGTTTCCTAGCTAACCCAACCGTGAAGAGGAGGATCAGTAACCACACAAGATATATGTAACTCTTTAATTTTTTAGTTGGTTGGATAGATATTTGAAAAACCAAAAACAATGGAAATTATATAATCAGAATGAAGTAAATATGGTACCGAATTAGAATACTACGTCTGGAAAAATAATTAGTTCAGCTGACCCTCCTTTARCCAAAAYAGTTTTAAATGTAGATGCAAATACGATAGTAGCCAGTCCATTTAAAACGATATCTAAAAATAGAAAAGAAGAATCTTAGCCTACACTTAAAGATATAGATAAGATTTATCACCAAAATAATTATATGAATCAAAAACTACACAGTTTATCTGGACAAGTAACTAAATTAGGAAGCCCTTCGATTAGTAGATTTCCTCAAAAGATTAATCCTGATCAGCCTTTGTTTAAGATAGATAATTCGCAGAAATTTACATTAAAAAATGATAATATTTTATTAAAAGGAAWAACTAAAAAATTAGAAAGTTTAAATTTAGATAAAGGAAAAATATAAATAATGTTATAGTTAAAGATGATAGTTAATCAGAGAATGAAAATGAGATAAATGAATTAAGTATAAATAAATTAAAGGGAAGTAATAAAAAATATACAATGGGAAGAACTTATAGTAAAACTAGAAATTATTATCCTAAACCTTTATTTCCAAATACTCAATTTGAAGAAACAAGAGGACAATTCCATTATAATTCTGATACTTTAGACGATTGGAATATAGATGGATTAACAGAATAATTCTATCCGAGGATCTATTTCTAAATAGACACTATTGTAGACGACAGAGAATTCTACTTTCAAAAACATTTTAGAGAGAGAATATATCTTACGCAGAGAGATTGTTCAAAGGAAGGCTTCAAAGTCTGCCCTCTTCAATTCATTTCATTTCTTTTATAAACAATTACAAAAGATACTGTTTACAATAATTCATTACAATTATTGATTCTAGTACAAATAGATAAGAGAGAATCTCTTTATTTGTCTACTATATCGATCCACTATTTTTTGTTTTCTTGTCGTCTTCTAATAATGGAGTCTTGGTCAAAAGTTTCTTCTATTCATCTTTCTTTTCTTTCAGAAAGGTGTCTGTGAAAGGGGTCCACCATATGGGTCAAATATCATCTGTTTGCCGAATTTGTTGGTGAATCATCTTCATTCTTGATCAACATCAGCATACATCTTTTCTAGATTTCTTTTTCATTTCCTTCTAACTCTTTCTTTTTCTCTCTCTCGACTTTGATGACTTGATGTAGACTTGTTTGTACTCTGTGTATTCTTTTTTGTTCATCAAACTGTGTCTACCATTTGGTCTTCACAACTTTAACAAGTCCTATCTGTCCATAATTATCGGTTCCTTTTGAATACTGCCACATCAGTATCCATGGGAACTTTGTCATAAAAAAGAAAGTTATTTGTTTCTCGATTGTCGAACTAAATCTTGATGGAGTAGTCATAAAGGAAGTATATCTGTCGTAGATCTCCTTAGGTAGAATCATTGGAAAGTAGGTAAATGTTGATGGTCTCATATTCAAGTTTGTTGGGAAAGCGACATGTGTCGTCAGTTGAGTGGTCTTCTAGGTTTTTGTTGATAAAATCTGAATTATACGAACTTTTGAATATGCCAGCCTTTCACAACCAGGCTTRTCTCTGTTTGGCTGCATAGCATGTTGAACTTCAATTGACTTTGTCTGTAGCAAAACAGCTTCATACCAATCTCTTGTTTTAATAGGGTTAGTTGAAATATAGTGAAAATCAGGATAAAAATATAACTATAAAATATCCTTAAAGCTTGAGTCTTCATGGTTTTCTTCTAATGTTATTATCTGTATAGGATATTTCTCTTTCCATTCACCAGGTTTAACTAAATCAGCTATTGTAGTAGWAGAAGAAGGTAATGCAAGAAAGTTTGCCAAGTGACTATGTATAGCTTCTTTGTAGGTTGATAGAGGAGTCTATTCARTAGAAAGGGTTCTGTTGACAAATYGAGTCTGTGAAGGTGAARGGGTCTATATAGGAGAATTTATTAATGACAAGTATCTGTTTTGAAGAGGTGGAGTAAGATCTCTGGCTCTAGGTCTCGGGTTGCTCATGTTTATCCTATAAAAACTCTCTAGTTAGATAATCAGGTAAAGAATTATGAGACCYTTTAATAAATTCTATGTCAAAATCAAAAGAAGAAAGAATCCCTTGCCATCTAGCAAAGATCTGTTTAGAAACAAGATTCTTAACATCCTTTTCCTCTGTCCGTTTTAGCCATAGTTGTTAATATTCGTACTTGAAACTGTAATTCTCTAAGTTCTCCTTTTAACATATTTATTTCATGTTGTAAATCAGAAACAATAACTTTACTTTCTGTTTTAAATCTAGAAATAACTTCAHTAAAATTAAATGGTTTAATTTCTTGTTTATGTACCTCTGTAATTATTAAATCTTTTAATTTTAATAAGTATTCTGTTTTAATATCTTTATCTTCTATCTTATCTATTAGTTCAAGAAAGAGTTTCTTATCAGACGAAGAAATAACATTAATACTAGGATAACATATTCCTATATTATTTATGCAATCAACACTAGATTCACTATCCGTTGAGCTATAAAATAATTCATTAATTGGTCATCATCTTCTAATTCATCAGAACTTATGATATCATCATCTATATCATGGTGATCTATTATGTCTAAAAGCTTTTTTTTAATAGTTTCTATGTCTTACCACCTGCATTAAACATGGTAATTAGTGATAATTGGCAATTAAATAAAGACTTATTAAGAAAATGGTTTTATGCTGATGATAAAACTGAACAAAGAAATTGGTTTTTTAAATCTTTTTCCCCTCGGGAAAGAGAGAATATCCGAACAGCTTGGTATTCTGAAATGAACAGGTTGCATATTC
This sequence comes from Rhazya stricta, assembly GCA_001752375.1. Taxonomy (NCBI): domain Eukaryota; kingdom Viridiplantae; phylum Streptophyta; class Magnoliopsida; order Gentianales; family Apocynaceae; genus Rhazya; species Rhazya stricta. Next base: position 14,905 of record MEJB01000467.1, read on the forward strand.
ATTTAGAATTTTTTAGTTGGTTTGACAGATATCTAAAAAACCAAGAACAATGGAAAAAATATAACACTGAAACTAATAATGAAATTAATATGGTACAAAATTGGAATACAACATCAGGACAAATAGTTAGTTCTACTGACCCTCTTTTAGCAGAAATAGCATTAAACATAGATGGAAATACTGTGATAGCTAGCTCTTTTAAGACTATACCAAAAGCTCGTAGAGAAGATTCTCCTCCTACATTAAAAGATATAGATAAAATATACCAACAGAATAATTATACTAATAAAAAATTACATAGTTTATTTGAACAAGTAACTAAGTTAGAAAGTCCCTCTGCATTAAGTAGACCTTCGCAGAAGATAAATCCTGAGTAGCCTTTATTTAAATTAGACAGTTCTCAAAAATTTACATTAAGTACAGATACTGATTTATTAAAAGCTGTCACTAAAAAATAGAAAATTTAAGTCTAGATAAAGGGAAAAATATTAATACTTTAAATAGTAAAGAAGATAGTCAATCTGAAATAGAAAATGAAATAAATGAACTAAGTATTAATAAATTGAAAGGTAGTAATAAAAAATATACTATGGGAAGAACATATTCTAAAATTAGAAATTATTATCCTAGACCTTCTTTTCCTGATACCCAATTTGAAGAAACTCGTGGACAGTTTCACTATAATGCTGACACTTTATATGACTGGAATATAGATGGTTTAACTGAACATCAAATTTATACATTATTAAATAAAATGGGAATAGCAATATCTGCATATAAGTCAATAGGTAGAAGTGATACAGAAGCAGCTGATATGATAATTTTCGATTTTACTGGAACCCTTCGTGGTTGATGGGATAATGTATTAACTGATGCTGAGTTACATATTAAGACTGCTACTAAACAGATAATAACTAATGTTGGTGAAAGTACATCTCAGCCTGGACAGATAATAACTGCATTAAGTACAACACCAGACTCAACTMATACTTTATTATTTACTATATGTAAACATTTCTTAGGTAACCCTGAGAAGTTTCAACAGCGTAGTTYTGAGATACTAATTAACCTTAGATGTCCTAGATTACATGATTTTAGATGGTATAAAGATATGTTTCTGAACAAATTAATGATTAGGCATGATGCACATTCTATATTTTGGAAAGAAAGATTTTTGGCTGGATTAYCTAAATTATTTGCTGAAAAGGTTAGAAATAAGATTAGASATATTGGGTCCACTATTTCATTTTACAGTTCTTGCCAACGAAGTCTGTCCAAATCTGCTAGGGATCTTCGAATATTGCCAGACCAATATCCATGGTACTTTGATCAAGAAAAAGAAAGTCATTTCTTTTTCTAATTCTGTAGCAAATTTTGAGGGCATCTTCATGAAAGATTGATATCTGTCAAACATTTCTGGAGGAAGGATGTTGGCTGTAATACCAAACTTATTCCACTATTCATAAAACCATTTGGGAATCGGTGTAGGCAAATCTGTTTTAAGATGGATAAACCAAGAATGAATATAAGGTCTGATTGATAAAAAGTTCTTCCAAGTATGAATGTAGTCATAATAAGTGAATGTAGTAGGCTTGATGTTCAAAGATGCAGGGAATGATACTGCTGTAGTAAAGTTTGTTGTCTTCCATGTTTTAGGAGTCAGGATYTATAAAATATGAACTTTGGAGTAAGCTAAGCATTCATAGCCTGGTTTCTCTCTATCCTGTTGCATGGCATGCTGTGTCTCAATTGATTTGGTGTAGATAAAACTGAACAAAGAAATTGGTTTTTAATGATTCTCCAAGACAATCAGAGACTGATGATTTTGACCTCTATGCGGACTACTTTCACAGGTGCCTCCAGAATTCTTCTGATGTGACAAAGATGATGAAAACTTTTCAAAAAGATAAATAGTAAGATTCGTTGAAGATAAGCTCGAACAGASTTTACAGTTGGAAGATAAGATCGTACTTCAGAATGTGATAAGATTCTGCACTGAAGCTACTTTTGACCAAGATTTAGCTGATGGCCGATAAGAGTACAATTATTGAAGACTTTTACTATAGATATTTTTAAATTATTGTACGATGACAATTATTGTATGACAACAGTACTCTGTAATCGTCTATAAAAGAATTGAACGAAAAACAAAAGGTAGAACTTCACTACCTCTTTGAACAATCCTCTGAGCCTTGTCCCTCTGTGAGTTCTCTATACTGCCTATTAACACTGTTTAGAAAGTTTTGCTTAAGATCCGTGAAAATGGTATCAGAGCCAAGTTGCTCTTCGTTTCTAAATAGTTTTGCAAAAACTAAGTTTGGAACCTATACAGTATTTTCTGTTTAAACACTATTTTTCACTTTAAACATTATTTTGTTTATTAATTTGCAAAATTAATGGAGATCCTATTGGAGATAACGTTCGTTGGCGAGCCCGTGGAAATTCGATGGTCAACCCAAGTGAGGTGGTCCCGGTGGGTGCTCTCGGCAAGGCTTCTTTGTCAGCCATTTTCTTCAATCAAGTTGTCTTTATGAGCTGTAAAGCTGTCTGATCTCATCTTCAAGGCATCTTGCTGTTCATTCTTCATGAGTTGTCTGATCTTTATCTTCAAGGCATCTTGCTGTGCATCGTTTTTTCTTTATGTCACATCTTTTCAAAAGAATTCTGGCGGCACTTGAGAGAGTGGTCTACCAAAGGGGTCGAAATCATCTGTCTCAGAGTGTCTTGGAGAGCCTTCGTTTTTGGTCAAGTCTTGATACATTTTTTCTAAGTTCTTCTTCATTTCTTCTAATTCTTTAATCTCTTCTTCTTTACTCTTTTGAGAAGATGTAGATCCTTTTGAAGTCTTCTGTTCATTCTTTTTGGCTTCGTCATATTGAGTCTACCATTTTATTCTCACAGTCCTTGATAGTGTTGTCTGTCCAAATCTGTTTGGAGTCTTGGAAAACTGCCAAACAAGAATCCATGGTACGTTTACTGAGAAAAAGAAAGTCATTTCCTTTTCTAACTCTGTTGCAAACTTTGAGGGCATCTTCATAAATGACTGATATCTGTTAAGCATTTCAGGAGGAAGAATATTGGATGTAATTCCAAACTTTTCCCACCATTCATAAAAACACCGAGGAATTGGTGTAGGTAAATCTGTCTTCAATTGAATGAACCAAGAATGTGTATAAGGTCTGATCAGTAAAAACTTCTCCCAAGCAGAAATATAATCATAATAAGTAAATGTAGAAGGCTTCATGTTCAAGGATGCTGGAAATGATACTGCTGTTGTAAAGTGTGTGGTCTTCCATGCTTTTGGAGTAATAATTTGTAGTATCCTGACTTTAGAGTAAGCTAGGCGTTCACAGCCAGGCTTTTCTCTGTCCTGTTGCCTAGCATGTTATGTCTCAATTGATTTTGTATAGATCAGAATGGCTTCATACCATTCTTTAGGCTTCATGGGATTAGTAGAAATATAATGAAAGTTAATGAAAAGATAAATAGAAAATATCTCTTTAAAAGATAAGTCTTCATGCTCATCTTTTAAAGTGATAATCAGTGAAGAGTCTTTTCGAACCAATCACCAGGTTTAACTTGTTCTGTAGCATTTGATGTTGATSGAGAGGGTAAAGTTGGAAATTCAGCTAATCTAGAAAATATGGCTTCTTTAAAAGTATTTGGAAAAAGAGTCTGTGCAAGAGCAGTTGCGGATCTGTTAACAAATCTAGTAGGTGGTGATGGAGGAGTTTGAGTTAAGGCTTGAAATCGGTTCTGTTGTATAGCAATGGGGGCTCGAGGTCTACTCATGTTTGTCCTGTAAAAATTCTCGAGTTAGATAATCAGGCAAAGAATTATGTTTTTCCTTAATAAATTCTATATCAAAATCAAAAGCAGATAAAATAGCTTGCCATCTAGCAAAAATATGTTTAGAAACGAGGTTTTTAACATCTTTTTCTAAAACATCTCTGGCAATCAATTCGTAATAAAATTTTTTTATTAGTTAAATCATCTTGAAATTTAGTAATACATAAAACTATTGAAAGCATTTCTTTTTTAATAGTAGAATAATTCTTTTGTGCAGAAATCCAAATACCTGAATAATACCTTACTGATTGTTCATTAGTAGAATCAGGTAATCTCTGTTTTAAGATACCGCMGTAGCCAAGCTCSGAGGCATCTGTCTCAATCACCATCAATGCATCCGGATGAGGAATTTCGAGACAAGGCAGACTTTTAATTAACTCTTTAATTTTTTTAACTATTTTAGTGTGTTCATCAGTCGAGGGTGGAGCATTCTTTCTAAGTCTTTTATATAATGGTTCAACTATAAGTCTTAAATCTTTAATAAAATCAGATACATAATTCAAACATCCTAAAAATCTTTGAAATTGTTGTTTTTCTTTAATTTCATCGAGAAATTTTTCACCAAAACTTATAGCTCTACAAATAAGCTTATAAGTTCCTTGACTCAATTCATGTCCTAAAAATATACATGTAGTCTGAAATAATTTCATTTTTGATGCAGATAATACTAATCCATTTCTTTTAATAGTTTTAAAGAAAATATGTAAATGCTTGACATGTTGTTTAATCGACTTAGAGAATACAAGCACATCATCAATATAAACAATACAAAAATCTGTATATAGTGTAAAAATATCATTCATCATATTTTGAAATTTAGAAGGAGCATTTTTTAAACCAAATGGCATAACATTCCATTCATAATGTCCAAAAGGTACTGTAAATGCAGTTTTATATCTATCTTTTTCTTCTATTTGAATCTACCAAAATCCAGATTTAAGATCAAATTTGCTATATAAATTAGCACCATAAGTTCTTTTTGAYAAGTCTCTTTTATTAGGGATAGGGTACTAATCCATTGTAAAGCTTTGTTCAATGGTTTATAATTAATTACTAATCTAGGAGCTCGACGCTTCTTTTTTGCTGCATTGTTTACATAAAATGCTACACAACTCCAAGGAGACTTAGACGGTCTAATTAATTTTTTATCTAACAATATCTGTATTTCTTTTTTACAATATTCTAATAGTTCAGAATTCATCTGAATAGGTCTAGCTTTCGTTGGAATATCTCTATCAGTAAATCCTTCTTCATAAGGTAAGCTAACAATATGTTTCTTTCTTTCCCAAAAGGCATTAGGTAAATCTGAGCAAACTTCCTTTACCAATAATTCTTCGAATTCTTTTATCTGAGTTTTTATTTTATCAGTTTCTAATAATTGTTTTATCTTCTCTATTTTTATTTCTTCTTGCAGATAATTAATTTGTTTGGTTATTAAATTAATTCTTTTACTAATTGTAGAATATTTTAAATCATTAATTTCTTTAGTCATAGGTGCTGTAACAAATTTAAATATAATATCCTCATTTAAAATTCTAGTATGTACACCGTCTCTATCTATTGTAAAAGCATAAATCTGTGTCAGAAAGGCTGTTCCTAAAATAATACTCTGAGTCAAATTTCTAACTAATATAAATGTATTTTTAAAACAAATTTGATTATTACATACTAAAGCATTAGATAATTTATAATTAACTATTAATTTTGATCCACTAGCACTGTTTAAACCTTCTTTCGTCTTTTCAAAATACTTAGTAGGTACGAATCCTTCCTGAATACAGTTTTGATCAGCACCGCTATCTAATAATGCTATAGTATCTAAAACAAACTCATTTCTAATTTTAATATAAATATGCACATACCATCTTTGATGATTCACTTCMGAAATCAAAGAAATATAATCTGTATTAAATACTTCTAAAGTCTTATCTGCTTCTTCTATTATAAGGGTTTCCGTTTTTATTTCCTTTTGTTTACTAGCTTCATCTTCTTTTAATTTTGTTGTTAAGATTTTTACTTGAAACTGTAATTCTTTTAATTCTCCTTTTAATATATTAATTTCTTGTTGTAAATCTGTTACAGTTACTTATTACTATCTTGTTTAAATCTAGAAGTAATCTCATTAAAATTAAATGGTTTAACATTATGTTTATGTACTTCAGTAACAATTATATCTTTTAATTTTAATAAATATTCCTTTTTAATATCATTATCTTGTATTTTATCAATTAAGTCTAAAAAGAATTTTTTATCAGAAGATGAAATCACATTAATACTAGGACAACAATAACCTATCGTATTAACACACTCATCATTAGATTCACTATCTGTAGAATTGTCAGCTAATTCATTAATTTGATAATCATCTTCAAATTCTGAATAACTAATAATATCAATATCAGTATCGTCCTGATCTAATATTTCTAATATTTATTTTTTAACATTTTCGTCTAATTCTAAACTATTTACTTTCTCTTTTACTTTACAATTTTTTACAGTATGTCTTGTTTTTTCACATTTTCAACATTTAATATTACTTAAAGAGCCTGTTCCAGAACTAGTTTGTTTCGAATCTTTTGATGAACTTTTCTTAGTTAAACTACTCTTAGATCTAGAAAATGTCTTTTTCAAAGGTAAAAAATATTTAGATTTTTTCTTATATTCCTTTTCAAATTTAGATTTCTTTTTAATCTTTTTCCTGACTTTGTTAGGAGGAGCACTTATCTTTTCAGTAAAGATTGCAAATTGATCACAAAATCCTCCTMATTCTTTGAATAATACAGCATTCTCATGTTGCACACTATTAGCTAATTTAATATCATTGCATAAGCTTAATCCTGTATTATTCACATAATTAATTAAATCTCCATATGTTAAAGTAGCATAACGAATGTCTCCATTATTTGCTTCTCTAATTTTATTTCTAACCTTTTCAGCAAATAATTTTGGCAAACTAGCTAAAAATCTCTCTTTCCAAAATATAGAATGAGCGTCATGTCTAATCATCAATTTATTAAAAAACATGTCTTTATACCATCTAAAATCATGTAATCTGGGACATCTAAGGTTAATTAGTATATCAGAATTACGCTGTTGAAACTTTTCAAGATTTCCTAAGAAGTGCTTACATATAGTAAATAATAAAGTATTTGTAGAATCTGTTATTGTACTTAATGCAGTTACTATCTGTCCAGGCTGTGATGTACTTTCACCAGCATTAGTTATTATCTGTTTAGTAGCAGTCTTAATATGTAATTTTTCAGCATCAGTTAATACATTATCCCACCAACCTCTAAGGGTTTCGATAAAACCTGAAATTATCATGTCTGCAGCCTCTGTATCACTTACTACCTTTTGATTTGTATGCAGAAATTGCTATTCCCATTTCATTTAATAATGTATATATCTGATGTTCAGTTAATCCATCAATATTCCAATCATATAAAGTATCTGCATTATAGTGGAACTATCCACGGGTTTCTTCAAACTGTGTATCAGGGAAAGAAGGTCTAGGATAATAATTTCTTATTTTAGAATATGTTCTACCCATTGTATATTYTTTATTACTACTCTTTAGCTTATTAATACTTAGTTCATTAATCTCATTTGTTTCGTTATCAGATAAACTTTCTTCCTTACTATGTAAAGTATTAATTTTTTTTCCTTTATCTRTATTTAAATTTTCTATTTTCTTAGTGATAGCCTTTAATAGATCAGTATCTGTACTTAAGGTAAATTTCTGAGAACTATCTAATTTAAATAATGGCTGATCTGGGTTTATCTTCTGAGAAGGTTTACTTAAAGCAGAAGGACTTTCTAATTTTGTTACCTGTTCAGAAAGACTATGCAATTTTTGATTAGTATAATTATTCTGTTGATATATTTTATCTATGTCCTTTAATGTCGGC
>MEJB01000467.1:62231-79199 GCA_001752375.1 Rhazya stricta
CCAAATACTTGGCCTACCATTTACAGCCAAGTCAACCAGATTTGTAAAAACAGATCTTCCAAGGCCTTATTTGATCCTAAAAAAACCTCGCCCTCTCCATCATAACTTTAAAAGAATGCCTTAATTACTCATCAAATTAGCTGATTTTCCTGCCCACTGACCTCCACCATTGCTACAGGGAAAATTGAAAGTAGGAGATGTGGTTTGAGAAAAGGCCCTAACGAAGATTATTATTATTTGAAGAAGAGTTGTTGAAGATTTAAGTTAGATTTAAGGATTATTTGCTAAATATTTTTTAACTGGATTTCCTTATTATATCTCTAATAAATTCCATGAAGGACTAATACATGGTATGGTAGTTCTATTCTCTGTATACAGATTCAGTCACTGTACAGCATTGCCATGAACCTGATTGAGATAACCAGGTTGTGACAGATTAGCCTACTCAAAAGTCCAAAATTAACGTACCTTTCACCAAATACTGGAAAGCTTACTAACTGTACAAAACCCCAAATAAGTTCCCTTCTCAACTGAATATGAAGCCACCCACGGTTTACCTATTTTGATTATATCCAAGCTGGATAATTTTCTCTTTATTTGAACCCCCCTCTACACATTCTTGGGTTCTTCCAGATTAAAATCAGATTTACCTAATTCCTAGATGGTCTAACAGAGGTGGGACAATATGGAATTTCACCAGATATTCTATATGTACCAACCCCAGATTAGAACAGTCTAAGCTGGAGAATGCCACGTCATTCCGCTTCAGAAATAAACAATATCTATTTCAAAAGTAAAAACTTTAAAACAAACCCTCACCATTTTAATAATTATTCAAAATAGAAATACAGCGGAAGGTCTTCTAAACCATTCAAAATAAACGAAAATCCAAAGAAACTTCATATTTAAAACATTCAAAAGGTATGTATCTTTTTCATAAATAAATTGAAAAACCAATTTCGGGTATCAAAGGCTCGCCCACAAGCGACCCTCCTCACCCATCTGGTTACATATCATCTACAAGAAAAACATAAGCAACAGGAATGAAGCTAATATAAAAGGGCCCAGTAAGTAACCTCATGCATGAATGCGAACATGTCCCTAACATATGAAGATGCAGTTCCCCTTTTCAATGAAAAAACCTGTCCCAAAACGAATTTCCCTTTTCTCACAAAACTCATTACCAAACATATCTGCGCTTGCATAATTACTTACAATTATTAAACTTTCCATTTCCCTTTCATTCGTTCGCAGATCCCCACTAAGTGTAAAGCCTAGCCACATAGTATTGCAGTGGCAAGTTATTTGGAACCCGATTCTATTCCTAACCGGTAGAACGCAAAGCGGTCAACATAAAAAAAAAAGGTTTTCATTCAACATTTTCACCTCAAGGAGGTGAACATTCCATTCTTACTACCCTCCAAAGGGTAGGTCTATGGTGCGCCGGTCCCCCATGCCCCCATTTTCCCCACATCACATATTTGTTGGCTTAAGTATACCACCTTCCTTTTTAAAAACTGTCAACATTTTCCAAAAACTTTAACCTTTTCCTTGAAAATCCATTTCTAACCCGTTCACTCCTAAATGGTGAACGGCACATTGCCAAAATGAGATGTAAATTTCTAAACTTACATGCTCATGAATGAAACGGATACGGGATTTCTTATATTAAGATAATCGTTAGTCAATAAATAATACATGATATGGAAACTCACAAACAGGCATTCTTAAACATAGGAGTACTCAAAAAGTACGGAACAATTCACCTTTTCGGTCACCAATTTCCCACACCTCAACATAAAAAATTCACCCACCAAACTACATATCCAATAAACAATTAAAGTATTCATTCCACATATCAATTTATTAAAAATTCCACACAACCATATTCCAACAGTTAAAAACATTCAAATTCATTTTATTATAATGAATGAATGAGAGGATTACTACCCGAATGTACCTATACTTAACGGTTTCTTACTTAATTAAAAAAAATAAAAAATAAGTTGAAGAATTCTCCAATCGATTTCGACGTATGGTTCTGATAATAACCCTAGTTGGTTATCCAAAAGGAAAAAATCTTACTTGTTTTTATTTTTAAACTTAAGTAATTTTATATGGGCTTATTATGTCCTTTATAAAAATTTATAATTCCAATTTCATTCTCATAAATATTATACATACGTTTTAAGGGTACAATTCGGATTCGCTTTAGCTCGGATATAAACCTACCTAACTTATGTTGCTTCGCGAATTCATGGTCAAGTATATTTAAGTTACGAGTCATAACAATTTCAATATTAAGTATTTAGTGTTTCACCTCGAATTCCACCAATATCCGGATGTTGAACGATAATGGATCCGAAACGTACGTTAAGGGATGTTGCAAAAATGGTTCTGACGTTCTGGCGTCGGTGCGCCTGAGCGTCGGGCACGGCGGAACGTTGGGCGTCGCGGCACTGGGGCGCCTGGTGCCCCCGCGCTCTGTCGCCTGGGGCCACTCACTGGGCGCCTGGGCGTCTCCGCTGGGGCCGGCCCTGGGCGGCCGCCTGTGCTGCTGGGCACCAGGTGGATACTGGCCACTACTGAGTGGCCAAGCCCTGTTTCTGGCCAGGGACAATTCAGTCGACAGGCTATCTGCCCTCGTCTTCTTGCTGTTCGTGGTCGCCGGGTAGTCCCTGCCGGTTGAGGCAGATGGAGTACGCCGCGGACGGCTTAGTTGCGCCGAGCAGCCGAGGGTCGGTCGGGATCTGGAGTGTTGGGGTTCAGACGCTGGCGAGTCGAGAAGCGAGAGGGAATCGGAGGAAGGAGACAGCGGGCGCTCTCCGTTCGAGCAGCCGACGCACGCGATTGTCCGATCGCAAAAAACCGTGGCACAGTGGCCGGCTTCAAAGCGCCGCCGTGAAGGAAAGGAAGGAGAAAGGAGAAAGTTTGCGCAAACCACGGACGACTGCGTCGGATTCTGCAGGGGGACGAGAGGTGGTGAGTGCAAGGGGTGTCCGGACAGTAAGGAGAAGAAGGATAAATAGTGGAGGAGTGGCAGCACTATTTTTTACCGAATGCAAAGTAAATAAAATTTCATAGCTTTTCCGGTAAGTTTAACCTTCAGCATTTGTTTTATCAACCTGAAACAACCTGGAGTTTTGGCTGTTATGGCGGCAAGGGAAAGGAGAAAGAGATAAATGGTGGGAGAGTGGCGGCGCAAGATGCGCGAAGAGCGGCTCTCCCGTTCGAGCGGACGCGATGCGATCGCAAACCGGGCACAGTGGACGCTTCAGAGACAGAAGGAAGAAGAAGTGGCTCTAGGGACGGGTGGGGGCAAGCGGTAGTGCCTAGGGGATATAGTTGTCTGGAGCAACTGGGGCAAGGAAGGAGAAAGGATTGTGCGTGTTTCCTTTTTCTTTTCTTTAATTCTTCTTATTTTCTTATAATATTTTCTTTTGTTTTTTTTATAAGTTTATTTATGGGCAACAACTCAACCCATCGGGCCTTCTATTTCCGCATCTGTTAAACGTACGGTTCAAAAATATTAATCATATAAAATGTCCAACCTTAGTTGGCACACCAATTTCACATAAAATCAAACAAATTTAATAAAAGTAAATTTCGGAGTGTTACATTCTACCCCCTGAATTTCTAGACGGATATTATACTTTCATGAAAATGCCTTCCAAGACATTATCCTTCCGAGAAAAATAGATGTCTTTTTTCTTTAAAATGAAATTTCCATGGATCCTTGTATGGCAATTTTCAAAGTCAACAAATCAATATGGTCACCAGACACTTTCTAGAACAGTACGAATTAAATGGTGGATTCAATTTGATGAAGCCAAGAGAATTGAAAAGAAATCACCTTCTTCAACATCATCAACAAAAGCTAAAGAAGAGAAAAAGAAGGAACTAGAAGAAATGAAGAAAAATCTCAAGAAGATGTACAAAGAGTTAGCCAAAAAAGATAGTCCAGAGAATTCCTCAACAGAAGAATTTGATCCATTCGGTGGTCCCCTTTCACAGATGCCTCCAGAATGCTTTGGAGATTTTTTCTAGAAATGATTTGAAGAAAACGGAGCCATGTGAGAAAAGATAGACATGTATAATAGAATGTGACTCCACAAGATAAAGCTGCACTAATGAAGCTTTTGACCAAGACTTTCACTGATGGCCGACAACTTTGCTAAAAGCACTTGATGGCCGACAGCTTTTGCAAAAGCAACAATAATTAGATAGCTTTTCACTGTATGCTTTATTAAAGCAACAATTATTGTACTGATCAACAGCGTGTAAACGATTCTATAAATTGAATGAATGAAGTGAGAATGGCAGAACTTGCCAATCCTTGAACAACCCTCTGTGTGAGTTCTCTGCTATTCCTGTTAACTGTTTAGAATTTTAGAATTTCGTTGTCTTACGATCCGTTTTATGAAAAAAAGTAATGTCCGGGGTATTACAATATTGGACGCAAATTCGATATGTTGTTTGGACTATTATGAATTCTAAGTCCGAGTATTCGGTCTTTAACTGTTTCGGACAACTAAAAAGCTATTGAATTGCGTTTGAATTCATCGAAGAAGAATATTGGACTCAACTTACCCGAAAGACTTGGAGTATATTGGAAGGGATTAGAATGCGCACCCGAAACATGAAAAATATACCTTTAACACGTTACTGACATYGAACTCAATTATATCTAATAAATTCGTAATAAGGATCATATTAACATAATACTGTGACTGCAGTTACTGTCTGTCCAGGTTGAGACGTACTTTCTGTTGCATTATAGATTACTTGTTTAGTTGCAGCTTTAATATTTAACCTATCTGTTTCAGTTAACACAATATCCCATCATCCTCTAAGAGTTCCAATAAATCCAGATACAATCATTTCAGCGGCGGGCATTGGCAGATTTATTTACGAATCTAGTTGGAGGTGAAGGAGGTGTCTGTGTAAAAGCTTGAAAATGATTCTGTTGTATAGGAGTTGGGGCTCGAGGTCTATTCATGTTTGTCCTGTAAAAATTCTCGAGTCAGATAATCAGGCAAAGAATTATTTTTACCTTTAATAAATTCTATATCAAAAATATTGCTACTCCCGTTTCATTTAATAATGTATAAATTTGATATTCTGTTAATCCATCTATATTCCAATCGTATAAAGTATCAGAATTATAATGGAATTGTCCTCTTGTTTCTTCAAATTGAGTATCTGGAAATGAAGGTCTAGAATAATAATTTCTAGTTTTACTATAAGTTCTTCCCATTGTATATTTTTTTTTACTTCCCTTTAATTCATTTATTTCATTTTCATTCTCTGATTAACTATCATCTTTAACTATAACATTATTTATATTTTTCCCTTTATCTAAATTTAAACTTTCTAATTTTTTAGTTATTCCTTTTAATAAAATATTATCATTTTTTAATGTAAATTTCTGCGAATTATCTATCTTAAACAAAGGCTGATCAGGATTAATCTTTTGAGGAAATATACTAATCGAAGGGCTTTCTAATTTAGTTACTTGTCCAGATAAACTGTATAGTTTTTGATTCGTATAATTATTTTGTTTATAAATCTTATCTATATCTTTAAGTGTAGGCTGAGATTCTTCTTTTCTATTTTTAGATATTGTTTTAAATGGACTGGCTACTATTGTACTTCCATCTACATTTAAAACTATTTTGGCTAAAGRAGGGTCAGCTGAACAAATTATTTTTCCAGACGTAGTATTCGAATTCGATACCATAGTTACTTCATTCTGATTATATAATTTCGATTGTTTTTAGGTTTTCAAATATCTATCTAACCAACTAAAAAATTCTAAATGAATATGCAATCTGTTCATTTCATTATACCAAACTGTTCTAATATCCTCCCTCTCCGGGGGGGAAAAAGAGTTGAAAAACCAATCTCTTTTTTCTGTTTTATCATCTGCATAAAACCATTTTCTTAAAAAATCTTTATTAAGTTGCCAATTATTACTAATAATCATATTTAATGAAGGAGGTAAGTYAGGTGCCATCTGACTTGCTTTTGGACTGTATTCATTTATAGATTCTCCCATACTTTGAGATCTAAATGAATATATTGGTTGAGGGATAGTTTTATCAAAATCAACACTATGTAGTTTAGTTTTATCTTCTTCTGGTAGAGAAGAAGATTCTCCTAAACTGATAGTTAATTATAARTTGYCTAATGCTTTGATTTGTAATAATAAGATTTGTTTTAAAAATACTTTTATCTTAGTTAGAAATTTAACACAGAGCATTATATTAGGAACTCTTTTCCTTACACAAATTTGTCCCTTTACAATAGATAAAGAAGGTGTTCATACTAAAATATTAGATGAAGATATTTTATTTAAATTTGTAACTTCACCTACTACAAAAGAAATAAATGATTTAAAAGATTCTACCATTACTAGAAGAATAAATTGTCTTAGTAAACAAATATTTTATTTAAAGTAAATTTATGTKAATTATCTAACTTAAATAAAGGCTGTTCAGGGTTAATCTTCTGAGGAGGTTTGCTAATCGAAGGACTTTCTAATTTATTTATTTGTTCAGATAAACTATGTAATTTTTTATTAGTATAATTATTCTGTTGATAAATCTTATCTATATCTTTTAGCGTAGGCTGAGAGTCTTCTTTTCTATTTTTAGAAATTGTTTTAAAGGGACTGGCTACTATCGTATATCCATCTACATTTAATGCAATTTCCGCTAAAGGAGGGTCGGATGAACTAATTATTTTTCCTGATGTAGTATTTCAATTTTGTAACATATTTACTTCATTGTTATTATGCAATTTCCACTGTTCTTGGTTTTTTAAATATCTATCAAGCCTTTAGACTTTTTATATTCTTTTTTCTGATTTAGGTTTCTTTTTAATTTTCTTTCTAACTTTATTCGATGGAGCACTAATTTTTTCAGTCGATATAGCAAATTGATCACAAAATCCGCCTAATTCTTTCGATAATATCATATTTTCTTGTTGTACTCGATTTGCTAATTTAATATCATTACAAAGACTTAGTCCAGTATTATTTACATAATTAATTATATCTCCATAAGTTAAACTAGCATAAGGAATATCACCATTATGAACTTCTCTTATTTTAGTTCTTACCTTTTCAGCAAATAACTTAGGTAAGCCTGCTAAAAATCTTTCTTTCCAGAATATTGAACTAGCATCATGTCTTATCATTAATTTATTTAAAAACATATCTTTATACCATCTAAAATCATGTAGTCTAGGACATCTTAGATTAATTAATATTTCAGAACTTTTCTGTTGAAATTTCTCTGGATTAGCTAAAAAATGTTTACAAATAGCAAATATTAATGTATTCGTAGCATCTTCTATAGTAGTATAAGCTGTTACTATTTGTCCAGGTTGTGAAGTACTTTCATGAGCATTCGTTATTACTTGTTTAGTGGCTCGTCTAATACTTATTTTTTCATTTTCAATTAACGTGTTTTCCCGCCATCCTCTAAGTGATCCTGTAAATCCTGATATTATCATTTCAGCGGCTTCTATATCTGATTTACCTAYTGACTTATAAGCAGAWATTGCTATTCCCATTTCAGTTATTAAAGTATATATCTGGTGTTCAGTTAAGCCATCTAAATTCCAATCATAYAATGTATCAGGGTTGTAATAGAATTGTCCTCTCAYTTCTTCAAATTGTACATCAGGAAAAGACGGTYTAGGATAATAATTTTTTGTTTTACTATATGTTCTTTCTATAGTATATTTTTTATTATTACTTGTCTTTAATTTATTTATACTTAATTCATTAATTTCATCTTCAGAATGTTCATCATTTTTAACTATTACATTATTAATATTTTTACCTTTATCTATATTTAAAGATTCTAATTTTTTAGTTATTTCCTTTAATAAAGCATTTTCACTTCGCATTTTAAAATTCTGAGTACTTTCTAATTTAAACAATGGTTGTTCAAGGTTAATCTTTTGTGGTAACTTAGTTAGTGAAGGGCTTTCTAATTTACTAACCTRTTCAGAYAAACTATGTAATTTCTGATTAGTATAATTATTTTGTTGATATATTTTATCTATGTCTTTCAATTATCTATGTCTTTCAACACTAGTTGACTGTCTTCTTTTCTATTTTTTGATATTGTTTTAAATGGACTTGCAACAATAGTATTACCATCTATATTTAATTTAATTTCTTCTAAAGGTGGATCAGTTGAACTAACTGTCGTTCCARAGGTAGTATTCCAGTTTTGCAGCATATTTACTTCATTATTATATTTGTTCCATTGCTCTTGGTTTTTTAAATATTTAGTTAGCCAAGTAAAGAATTTTAAATGAATATGCAATCGGTTCATTTCATCGTACCATTTTGTTCTAATATCCTCTCTCTCCCGAGGGGAAAAAGTTTTAAAAAAYCAATTACGTTTTTCCKTTTTATCTTSAGCATAAAACCATTTTCTTAATAAATCTTTATTAATTTCCCAATTACTATTAATAATCATATTTAATGATGGGGGTAAGTCAGATGCCATCTGACTTGCTGTTGGACTAAAGTTTGATGTAGACTCTCTCATACTATGTGATTTATACGAGTATATAAGTTGTGGTACATTCTGTCAAAATCTAAGCTATGTAGTTTTGTTCTATCTGTTTTGAAAAAAGCATATAGTTAATTTACCTTCTTCTTCTACTACAACAGCTGATTTAGTTAAACCTGGTGAATGGAAAGAGAAATATCCTATACAAATAATAACCTTAGAAGAAAACCATGAAGACTCAAGCTTTAAGGATATTTTACAGTTATATTTTTATCCTAATTTTCACTATATTTCAACTAACCCCATTAAAACAAGAGATTGGTAAGAAGCTATTTTGCTACAGACAAAGTCAATTGAAGTTCAACTCGCTWTGCAGCCAGACAGAGACAAGCCTGKTTGTGAAAGGYTGGCATATTCAAAAGTTCGTATAATTCAGATTTTATCAGCAAAAACCTGGAAGACCACTCAACTGACGACACCTGTAACTTCCCAACAAACTTGAATATGAGACCATCAACATATACCTACTTTGACTATATACAGGCCTGGTCAAACTTTCTACTAGTTAGACCATACACCCATTCGTGGTTTATTCAACTGAAGACAGAATTACCAGATCCGATGCCTAGATGGTTTGCATATTGGTGGAATAAATTTGGTATTGATCCAATTATTCTACCTAAGAAGATCTACGACAGATATGCTTCCTTTATGACTACTCCATCAAGATTTAGTTCGATAATCGAGAAACAAATAACTTTCCTTTTTATGACAAAGTTCCCATGGATACTGATGTGGTAGTATTCAAAAGGAACCGATAATTATGGACAGATGGGACTTGTTAGAGTTGTGAAGACCAAATGGTGGACACAGTTTGATGAACAAAAATGGAATACACAGAGAACAACAAAGTCTACATCAAGTCATCAAAGTCGAGAAGAGAAAAAGAAAGAGTTAGAAGAAATGAAAAAGAATCTAGAAAAGATGTATGCTGATTTGATCAAGAATGAAGATGATTCACCAACAAATTCGGTAACAGATGATTTTGACCCATATGGTGGACCCCTTTCACAGACACCTTTCTAAAAGACCATGTGATATTGGCARACAAGCTCATGTGAAGAAAGTTTGAAAAGAAAGATGARCAGAAGAAACTTTTGACCAAGACGCCATTATTAGAAGACGACAAGAGGACAAAAAATAGTGGATAGATATAGTGGAYAGATAAAGAGATTCTTTCTTATCTATTTGTACTAGAATCAATAATTGTAATGAATTATTGTAAACAGTATCTTTTGTAATCGTTTATAAAAGAAATGAAATGAATTGAAGAGGGCAGACTTTGAAGCCTTCCTTTGAACAATCTCTCCGCGTAAGATGTATTCTCTCCCTAAAATGTTTTTGAAAGTAGAATTCTCTATCATCTAATATTTGTTTATTTATAACATTTATTCTTTTACTTATAGTAAAATTTTTCAAGTCATTTATTTCTTTTGTAGTTGGTAAAGTTACAAATCTAAATGTAAYACCTTCTCCTAATACCTTAGTATGAACTCCTAGCTTATCTATTGTAAAAGGATAAATCTGTGTAAGAAACGGGGATCCTAATATAATACTTTGTGTTAAATTTCTTAAAATAAAAGTATTTTTAAAACAAATCTGATTATTACATATCATAGCATTAGACAATTTATAATCAACTATTAATTTAGAACCACTAGCAGAATTTAAAGTTTCTTTAGTTTTTTCAAAATATTTAGTAGGAATTAATACTTCTTGAATGCAATTTTACTTAGCTCCACTATCTAATAAGGCTATTTTATCCAGTACAAATTCATTCTTGATATATATATGTGTGTGTGTGTGTGTATATATACCATATCTGATAATTAATTTAAGTAATTAACGAAATATAATTAGGATTAGGTGTTTCTACTATTAAAGGATTTGCTTCTTCTATAATTTCTTCTATTATTTGTTTGCCTTTATTATAAAATTAGAGAAGCTAATAATGGAGACATTCCATACGCTATTTAACTTATCGTGATTTGATTAATTATGTCAATAACACAGGTTTAAGCTTATGTAATGACATTAAATTAGCTAATAGAGTTCAGCATAAAAATGCTATATTATCAAAGGAATTAGGTGGATTCTACGATCAGTTTGCAATATCAACAGAAAAAATTAGTGCTCCTTCTAATAAATTCAGAAAGAAAATTAAAAAGAGATCTAAAATAGAAAAGGAATATAGAAAATCTAGATATAAATTACCTTCTAAGAAAACATTTTCTAAATCGAGAAGTRGCTTAACAAAGAAAAGTTCTTCAAAAGATTCTAAGCCGATTAGTTCTGGAACAGGATCTTTGAGTAATATTAAATATTGGAAATGTGGTAAAATAGGACATACTGCAAAAAATTGTAAAGTGAAAGAAAAAATTAACAGTTTAGAAATAGATGAAAATGTTAAAAAACAATTACTTGAATTAATAGAGCATGAAGATACTGATAATGATATTATTAGTTCTTCAGAATTAGAAGATGATTATCAAATTAATGAATTAGCTGATAGTACTTCTGAAAACGAATCTGAAGATGATTGCATTAATACTATGGGCTATTGTTATTCTAGCATTAATGTAATTTCATGATCTGATAAAAAGTTTTTCTTAGAACTAATAGATAAAATTCAAGATAATGATGTAAAGAAAGAATATTTATTAAAACTGAAAGATTTAATAATTATAGAAGTACATAGACAAGAAATAAAACCCTTTAATTTTAATGAAACTACTTCAAGATTTAAACAAGAAAATAAAATTACAGCATTAGATTTACAACAAGAGATTAATGTATTAAAAGGAGAATTAAGAGAATTACAATTTCAAGTAGGAATATTAACTAATATGGCTAAAGAAGAAAAAGGTAAACAAAAGATAGTCGAAGAAGAAACTCCTATTATAGAAGATTCTGATAAAAYAATAGAAGTATTTAATACTGATTATATTTCTTTAATATCTGAAGTAAATTATCAAAGATGGTATGTGCATATTTATATAAAAATTAAAAATGAATTTGTATTAGATACAATAGCATTACTTGATAGTGGAGCTGATCAAAATTGTATACAAGAAGATTTAATACCTACTAAATGTTTTGAAAAAACTAAAGAAGGTTTAAATTCTGCAAGTGGATCTAAACTAATAGTTAATTATAAATTATCAAACGTTTTAATTTGTAATAATCAGATATGTTTTAAGAATACTTTTATTTTAATTAGAAATCTTACACAAAGTATTATTTTAGGAACTCCTTTTCTTACATAGATTTATCCATTTACAGTAGATAGGGATSGAGTCCATACTAGAGTATTAGATGAAGATATAGTATTTAGATTTGTTACTGCACCAACTACAAAAGAAATTAATGATTTAAAAGATTCTACTATAAGTAAGAGAATAAACTGTATTAGTAAACATATATCTTATCTTCAAGAAGAAATTAAGATAGAAAAAATAAAACAGCTATTAGAAACAGATAAAGTTAAAAAAACAGATAAAAAATTTTGAAGAATTATTGTTACAAGAAGTTTGTTCTGATTTGCCTAATGTGTTTTGGGAACGCAAGAAGCATATTGTTAGTTTACCTTACGAAAAAGGATTTACTGATAAATATATACCTACTAAGGCTAGACCAATTCAAATGAATTCTGAATTATTAGAATATTGTAAAAAAGAAATAAAAAATTTATTAGATAAGCAACTAATTAGACCATCCAAGTCTCCTTGGAGTTGTGCAGCATTTTATGTGATAATGCAGCAGRGAAAGAGCGTGGAGCTCCTAGMTTAGTTATTAATTATAAGCCATTATATAAAGCTTTACAATGGATTAGGTATCCAATACCTAATAAGAGAGATTTGCTTAAGAGAACTTATGGGTCTAATCTTTATAGTAAATTTGATCTTAAATCTGAATTTTGGCAAATTCAGATAAATGAATAGGATAGATATAAGACTGCTTTTACAGTATCCTTTGGACATTATGAATGGAACGTAATGCCCTTTGGTTTAAAAAATGCTCCATCAGAATTTCAAAATGTGATGAATGAAATTTTTACATCTTATATTGACTTTTGTATTGTATATATTGATTATGTTTTGATATTCTCTAAGTCTATTGAACAGCATTTTAAACATTAGCATATTTTCTTTAAAACTATTAAGAGAAATGGATTAGTATTATCTGCATAAAAAATGAAGTTATTTCAGACTACATGTAGATTTCTTGGATATGAACTTAGTCAAGGAACTTATAAACCAATTTGTAGAGCAATTAGTTTTGGAGGTAAGTTTCCTGATGAAATTAAAGATAAACAGCAGTTACAAAGATTTTTAGGATGTTTAAATTATGTTTCAGATTTTATAAAAATTTAAGGATAATAGCTGAACCTTTATATAAAAGAGTTAGAAAAAATGCAGTTCCTTGGATTGATGAACAAACAAATACTGTTAAAAAGATTAAAGAATTAATTAAGAGTTTACCCTGCCTTGGGATTCCTCATCCGGATGCACTGATGGTGGTTGAAATGGATGCCTCAGAGCTTGGCTATGGCGGTATTCTTAAACAGAGATTACCTAATTCTACTACTGAACAGTTGGTAAGATACCATTCAGGTATTTTGATTTCTTCAYAGAAAAATTATTCTACTATTAAAAAAGAAATTTTATCAATAGTTTTATGTATTACTAAATTTCAAGTTGATTTAATTAATAAAAAGTTTTTATTAAGGATTGATTGCAAAGTAGCTAAAGATGTTTTAGAAAAAGATGTAAAAAATTTAGTATCTAAACAGATTTTTGCTAGATGGCAAGCAATTTTATTAGCTTTTGATTTTGATATTGAGTTTATTAAAGGTAAAAATAATTCTTTACCAGATTATCTAACGAGAGACTTTTTCAGGAAAAACATGAGTCGTCTACCAAATCCTAGACAGAGAGGCCCTTCACCAGCACCTACAATAGCAAATAAATTTCATGTTCTTGGAACCCCTACTCCAGCTATAAACACTAGATTTGTTAACAGGTCATCAGCTATATTCAATCCAAATATACCTTCACCTTCAAATTACAAAGAAGCCATTACTACACAATTAGCTAAATTCCCTACCTTACCACAGACTCCTTCTTCTTCAACAGGAAAATTGAAAATTGGTGAATGGTTTGAAAAGAGTCCTTTCAAATCCTTACGCTAGAAGAAGAATATGAAGACTTATCCTTTAAAGATTTATTTTCTAAATATTTTTTGACAGACTTTTATTATATCTCTCATCGTCCTATGAAGACTAATGTTTGGTATGAATTCATCTTGTTATATACAAATTCTATTAAGTCACAACATGCCATGTAACCAAATAGAGAAAAACCTGGTTGTGAGAGATTAGCCTACTCAAAAGTTCAAATACTACAGATTCTTTCACCGAAATATTGGAAAGCTTCTTCATTAACCACTCCTATATCTTTTCCTGAATCTCTAAATATGAAACCCTCTACTTTCACATATTATGATTATATCCATGCTTGGGAAATATTTTTATATATTAGACCTTATACACATTCTTGGTTTATATTAGATTAAGACTRATTTACCAGATCCTATTCCTGGATGGTTTTATCAATGGTGGGATAGATTTGGAATTACTCCAGAAATATTACCCCCGGAATTATTAGACAGATACTACAGTTTTATGAAGATGCCTGCAAAGACTTTATCATTTCAAGAAAAACAGATGTCATTCTTCTTTAAAATGAAATTTCCATGTATTTTAGTTTGGCAGTTCTCAAAATCAACAGACCATTATGGACACTAGACTTCRGCGAGAACAGTAAGAATAAAATGGTGGGTTCAGTTTGACGAATTCAAAAGAAGTGAACAGAAGAAAGCATCATCAACTTCATCGTCAAAAGCAAAAGAAGAGAAGAAAAATGAATTGGATGAAATGAAGAAAAATTTAGAGAAAATGTACAAAGACTTAATGAAAGAAGAAGACAGTCCCGGTAATTCTACCACAGAAGAGTTTGATCCTTTTGGAGGTCCACTTTCTCAAGTTTCTCCAGAATTCTTTTAAGAAGATGTGAYAGAAAAGACTACAATGAGCTGATGTGAAGAGACTCTACAAATAAAGACTGAAGAACCATGTGAAGACTCTACTTTAAAGAACAATAATTTTGGACATTGGTAGACAAAAGAGATTCCACTCAGAAAACTTTTTGACTAAGAAAAATAATTGTACTATAGATTACTGTTTGAATTATTGACGTACTATCTTTCTTGTAAAACTTCACTCTATAAATTTAAGTAAAATGAAAACAGAAGGCAGTTCCTAAAAACCTACTTCTTCTTTGAACAACACTCTGAGCATTCACCCAAGTAAGATAYTCTTTGACATATTGGTACCATAAGGCAATGGAATCAGCTATCCCAAAAGCTTAAGCTGTCAGGATACGGCACTCCACCGCTTATAAGCCTCAGGATCTCCCAGGTCCCACGACGTTTATGCACGGCGCCACTCGGACCTACTCCTCACACCTGACGGGACCACTTCTTACTGCCGGGACCACCCTCACCTGGGGCTGACCAACGGTCTCACTGCGCTGACAAATGCCAGAGGAGTTTCTACCTTTGTGAAAATCCCGCCGAAACAAACTATTTTCCTGTTGTACTCTATTTGCTAATTTTATGTCAWTGSATAAAYCTAATCCTGTATTGTTTACATAATTAATCATATCACCATAAGTTAATGTAGCATAAGGTATATCTCCGTTATTAGCTTCTCTAATCTTTGTTCTAACTTCTCTGCAAATAGTTTAGATAAACCAGCTAAAAATCTCTCTTTCCAAAATATAGAATGAGCATCATGTCTAATCATTAATTTATTAAGAAACATGTCTTTATCCCATCTAAAGTCATGTAATCTAGGATATCTTAAGTTAATTAATATTTCAGAACTTCTTTGTTGAAACTTCTCAGGGTTTCCTAAAAAGTGTTTACATATAGCAAATATTAATGTATTAGTTGCATCTGATATTGTTGTATAAGCAGTTACTATCTATCCAGGTTGAGATGTACTCTCATGTACATTAGTTATTACCTGTTTAGTAGCATTCTAATACTTAATCTGTCATTTTCAGTTAACATATTTTTCCACCAACCTCTAAGGGTTCCTGTAAATCCTGATATTATCATTTCAGCGGCTTCTAAATCACTTTTACGTACAGATTTATAAGCTGAAATCGCTATACCCATTTCATTTAATAAAATATAAATTTGATGTTCAATTAATCCATCTAAATTCCAATCATATAAAGTATCTGGGTTGTAATCGAATTGACCTCTAACTTCTTCAAATTGGGTATCTGGGAATGAAGGTCTAGGATAGTAATTTCTAGTCTTACTATAAGTTCTACCCATAGTATATTTTTTATTATTAGCCTTTAATTTATTAATATTTAATTCATTTATCTTATTTTCAAACTGACTTTCTTCTTTACCTATTACATTATTTATATTTTTACCTTTGTCTAAATGCAAATTTTCTAATTTTTTAGTTATTTCTTTTAATAACATATTATCATTTTTTAAAGTAAATTTCTGTGAATTATCTAACTTAAATAAAGGCTGTTCARGGTTAACCGTCGGAGGAGGTTTGCTAATTGAATGACTTTCTAATTTATTTACTTGTTCAAATAAACTGTGTAATTTTTTATTAGTCTAATTATTCTGTTGATAAATCTTATCTATCTCTTTTAGCATAGGTTGAGAGTCTTCTTTTCTATTTTTAGAAATTGTTTTGAAAGGACCAGCTACTATTGTTTTTCCATCTACATTTAACGCAATTTTTGCTAAAGGAGGGTCGGATGAACTAATTATTTTTCCTGATGTACTATTCCAATTTTGTAACATATTTACTTCATTGTTATTATGCAATTTCCATTGTTGTTGGTTTTTTAAATATCTATCAAGCCAACTAAAAAATTCTAAATGTATATGCAACCTATTCATTTCATCATACCAAGCGGTTCTTATATCATCCCTTTCCCGGAGGGGAAATATTTAAAAAACCAATCTCTGTTATCTGATTTATCATCAGCATAAAACCATTTTCGTAATAAATCTTTAATAATTTGCCAATTATCACTAATTATCATATTTAATACAGAAGGCAAGTCAGGTGCCATCTGACTTGCAGTCGGACTATAATTTGTTGCAGATTCTCTCATACTCTGAGATCTAAAAGAATAGATCGACTGAGGAATATTCCTATCAAAATCTACACTATGCAACTTTGTTTTATCTTCATCTTGTATAGAAGAAGATGTTTCTCCTGTAAATCTACTATTAAACTGTAACACCCCCAGATTAGGAACTGTCCTAAGCT
>MEJB01000470.1:0-18687 GCA_001752375.1 Rhazya stricta
ACTGGTGCAAATCTTTCTGTCTTTAGAAGATCAAATCAATTGATTTACCAAGCAAGAAAAGTATCCAAGAGGTGTTGTGATTTGGTTTGATTTCTAAAAGCAACGAAACTAATGAGCTGGAATGCTATTATCTACATCTGCTTGGGACTATAGGAGCCTAAGACTTGGATTCTTCCAGTCCAAGTCTTTCACTTCTTCCGGCAAGCTACAGGCCTTAAAACTTAGGGCTCTTCATTTTTTCATAATTTATTTCGCGTTCCTGGTCTCTCTTCCTGATCCAGCTCTGGTACTGAAAACTCCCATTCTGGGAGCTTCGCCTGTTATTATGACAGGAAAAGGCATTTGAGACTTAGAGATGTCATTGTCATCGTGTCACAAATTTCATTTATTTGTCTGGTTTTCATATATCACTGCATAGTAGTAATTCATATTCCTTAGATTCCTTTTCTTAATTACCACCTTCAATGAACTAGTGATCAGAAACTTCTTTTACGCGGGACGTATAAGTTGATGTTTCAAGATTGTGAAAGGCTGTCATGGTTAACACTCTTTTCTGAGTTTCATAATTTCCTTGATCTGTCTCTCTTTTTGGTGAATCAATTTCTTCTGCAATCTACATTACATGAATCCACCCCCGATTTTTGAAAAGTTTTACTATTAAATCTAGTTCTTTTGACTGAGAGGTCTATGCAAATAAATGAATTGCTGAGATCACCATTTTAATATTTTCTTGACATGGCAGAAAATCCAATCCGTTAACAACCAACATGTTAGTGCAGCCGGCTACAAGATAGGTACTTAGAAAATTGGCTTCAATATTCCTAACGTAACCAGCTGAGTACATTTGGCTCTATCCTATTAGCCACTGYGACAATTTAGCATCCAAGAGCGTTTGTTGCATTTTATTAATAAACATACACAAGAAAACCCAACTTCAGCGTTTTTCAGCATGATGCTCTAACTTCACATAAAGAAAACCCTTTCAAGTTCATTTTTCCTTTACAATTTTGAATTGCCAAATTTCGATCAATGGCCGATTTTCCTCCAAATCTCCTACCAGATGAAGGTAGCCCGGAGTGGATGAACAAGGGTGACAATGCATGGCAACTCACA
Organism: Rhazya stricta; assembly: GCA_001752375.1. NCBI lineage: Eukaryota > Viridiplantae > Streptophyta > Magnoliopsida > Gentianales > Apocynaceae > Rhazya > Rhazya stricta. Next base: position 1,114 of record MEJB01000470.1, read on the forward strand.
GCAGCGACCCTTGTTGGTCTACAAAGTATCCCAGGGCTGGTTATCCTTTATGGTGGCATGGTGAAAAAAAAATGGGCTATAAACTCAGCCCTCATGGCTCTTTATGCATTTTCAGTTGTCTTACTCTGTTGGGTTGGCTGGGGTTATCGGATGGCTTTCGGGGACCGGCTGGTAAATTTCTGGGGCAGACCAGGAGTCGCTTTAGATGAAAATTATCTCCTTGAACAGGCATTTTTAGGGTACTTTCCTACTACAACTATGGTGTTCTTTCAATTCGTGTTTGCTGCCATTACACCAATCTTGGTTGGTGGTGCACTTTTGGGGAGAATGAACTTTCATGCATGGATGTTGTTTGTACCTCTTTGGCATACTTTTTCATATACTCTTGGAGCATATAGTATTTGGAACCCTAATGGATGGTTGGCAAAGCTTGGAATCATTGATTTTGCTGGAGGATATGTCATTCATCTATCCTCTGGTGTTGCTGGTTTTACTGCTGCTTATTGGGTAAGCCTATTTAGAGATTATTTTAGTTTAACATAATCTCTACAAACCCTTTCTCGTTTTCATTTATTTCCTTTCTTTATATATATATATCAAATGTGAGAGTTTTGAAAATCGTAGTTTGTAAAAAGATTGCTTGGGTTAACTTGGTACCAGCAAATGCTCTCAATATGCTTAACTGAAATGGATTAATTAGAAGTATCCTAGATTAGTGTCAGTATCAAATATAAAGAAAAATATTCATCGTTAAAACCTATGCATATTTTGGATGCAGGAAAAATACTTCATTCGAATTACTATATCTCTCCAGAACTCTTTTAATATCCAAGTATCAAATCCAACTAGAACATCCCAAATATGAAACGATAAAAGACTTTCTATTCTAATATTTTCTCCATTTTTTGATAATATAGGTCGGGCCAAGATCAGAAAATGATAGACAGAGATTTCCACCAAATAACATACTCATGATGCTAGCCGGCGGAGGTCTGCTATGGATGGGCTGGACTGGGTTCAATGGTGGGGCACCCTACGCCGCTAACTCGGACGCGTCCTTGGCCGTACTGAACACCCATGTCTGCACAGCAACGAGCTTGCTCACTTGGCTTGCTCTTGACCTCTTTGTATTTGGCAAGCCTTCTGCTATTGGAGCTATGCAGGGCATGATCACTGGTCTTGTGTGCATCACTCCGGCTGCAGGTATCTATATTTCCATACTTATTCCCCACATCTTTATTGAGGTTAATTTCACTTTAAATRTAGGGTTTGACTGMTAACTATCGCTTTGTTTAACTTAGTATAGTATAAAATATGAACATAAGTTGGTGAATTTAAAAWTTTTTTAACGTCCATTACCCAAATTGTAATTTAGAAGTTATACTTGGAGCTTCGAGTATCAAGAAATAATAAATGCAAATTTCTCGAAATCATAAACTTAATCCCTTTACCAAAATTAATCTTGGTAAAAAATTTGTAATATGAAATTGATCTCATTTTATTTTGCTTCGACCTTTTTTGAATTACGTCACACAGGGGTAGTTCAAAGCTGGGCAGCAATTCTGATGGGCTTAGTATCAGGAAGTGTTCCATGGTACACAATGATGATTCTACATCACAAGGTCAAGCTATTGAGGCATGTGGACGATACCTTCGCCGTCTTCCACACCCACGCCCTCGCTGGAAGCCTGGGCGGCATTCTTACTGGCTTTTTTGCAGTGCCGAAGCTCTGCCGGATCTTTTACAATGTACCTGACTGGGAAAAGTACATAGGTTTAGCATATGGCCTACAAAATGATAGAACATCAGCGGGACTAAAGCAAATGGGGATTCAGCTTGCGGGACTAGGTTTTATCTTATGTCTAAACGTTTTCGTCACAAGTGTAATTTGCTTGTTCATTAAGTTGATTGTTCCACTTAGATTAAGTGAGGAGGAAATAGAAATTGGAGATGATGCTGTACATGGTGAAGAAGCATATGCATTATCGAGTGATGGAGAAAGGTTCGGAAATCCGAAGATTAATTCGATATATGATGCAGATGAGTATCCATCTATAATGTCGAAAGCGTCGATGATGTCTGTATCAAAAACTCCTGGTCGTGAACTGCAAATGGTATGAGCAGAAGACTAACACTAGAATGGTGCTGCTTAATATTTCGTGTACCTGCTCACATTTTGCAATTTTATGTTCTTGGAATTAGATAGAGAACTGAAAAAGCTCGTGATTTGTAACAATGAACTTGGATGACTGGTAAATTTGATTGGTACCGTTATAGTGTTGTTTTACTACTAAAATATATTTCGAGTTTGAAGTAGACCTGCTGAACCATGATAAGATCTACAGAACGGTCTTCAGAAGGATGACCACATTTTTAGTCTTATCGAGTGACAAGTCATTGACTTCATAAAGGTTATACCCTTTCAGTTTTTATACCTTGGAAAGTTGTAGTATTAGTGATTAGTATCCCACGCTGTCAAAAGTTTGGCTAGCTAAGCGGCTAACCAGTGTCTTTTTGCATCTGTCGCAAGCAATACGGAATAAGTTGTAAGATAAAGGCTCTACCGCGAAGCCTTCAAGTCTGTATGGATACAACCTGGGGTTTCGGCTACAGGCATGAAGAGACTGAGCTTCACGCCCTTAGGGACAGATGTTGAGTTACAGCAACCTGGAGATCCATCTTGCCTCAGTAAAAGTATCATAATTTTTTGAGGTTTGTCGAAAATGAATATTTTTGTCTCCAATATTTCTCAAATTTTCCTTGTAAGGGTGATAATTGGTGACTAATATTTCGCTTGTATTCCAAAGTTTTCAGAAATATTCTCTACGCTTCCTCCCTTTGGGTTAAGATTAATCATTTTTAATAGAAAACACATTTTATTATTAAATTTTCTCTCGCTCTTTTTCTATATATTTATATATAAAAAGAGAGAGAAAGACAGAGAAAGACGGAGAATAACTTTTCAACATTATGTTTAATCATTTACACTACTATTTTATTTATATAAATATTTATAACATAAATCATGTTTAACTCATATAAATGAAAAAGTTTTATACTCATATAAAGGGAAAATATTTAATTTTTTTCTTGAACAAACTTCTTTGTTACTCTAGATTGTAAAATTCTTAAGTTAACTTTTTTTTTTTCCCCTTGAAACTTATTTCAAGTCAATATTCTTTAACACAAGGTTTACATCCCTATTATATACTTTATATCATAAATTTTAGATTTTTATGCATTTTAGGTTAATTATTTTGCTAAAATGTGTGTATTGACACCTTAAAATAACTAATGACACCGGTTGAAGAACTTAATAATCAAACTAGGCGAATCAACCAAATCCCAGAATATGTAGCTTCTCGAGGAAAGGGACAGTCAGTGCCTAGAGGATGGACGGCTAAGAAGACGAAAAGTGGGCAAATTGAGTCAACCGAGAACAGAAAAATAGACAGTCGAGGATAGAAGAGCAGGATCGACTGATCCCTTGAGCAACTAGGAAAACGGTCAGAACATGTACCAAAATAGCATGCATAAATTTGCAGAAATAAGCTGATTTGTTGCAACAAACAAAAACTGTGTAGTCTGGATTTTAGGACATGATCTGCCAGCCAAGTGGGGAAAATAGGACGGGAGCCTAGAAARGAGAGTGTGGYCAGAAAATGGAGAAAGTGATCTCTACTTACTTTGSCTCCWAGCAACAAACCCATTTCAACCAAYACATAAGAAGGGATGCARAACTCTAGGAGCCCCCAAATCAATTAACAACAAACTAAGCTTGTTATCTTCAATTATGTCTTTCTATTCAGTATTTTCAGTTTTATTAGGCTAACATAATGGTTAATCTTTCCACCTTTCTAGTTTAGGAGTTATGTTGCTTTCTTTTGGATCTTATATGATTTTCCCTAGTTAAAATTTGTGTAGCTTTCTTTAACATGCTTTGATTATTATTTTTTTTAATATAATTTCTTTACAGCTTTCATTAGCCTAACTTATTTACAACTTTCTTTAATTGTTTTGTCATAGCTTCCTTTAATTGCTTTGTTACAAATTTCTTTAATTGCTTTGTTACAACTTCCTTCCTTGCTCTATTTATTAGCTTTCTTTAATAGCTTTCTTACCAACTTTATTAGCTTATTCCCCTAGATACCCTAGGTATCCTATTTTAGTTTAAGTACATTATACTAATCATACATCACCTATCAGCTAAGATTCTTAACTAACTGAACCATTCACAAAAAGTCTCTATCATATCTTAGACAGTTGACCTGTACACTTCTTTAAGGGCTTTCTTAAGCTAACTCAAGAACCCCACACACTTAAAGAAGAGTTGCTACGAATTTTACAAGCTGATCAAATGGCTAATTTGTCAAAATCGAGGCATCATTGTGTTGAAAAGCTGAAGCTGCCACAACCAGGATAGTCGATAATGTGACCAATTCAAACATTAGTGCTTCTAATAGTTGCTAAATTCTTCAAGTTAGCCGAGATCAGCTAGGCATTTTAGCACACCAACACAATTGACAGGCCTAGTGGTACTTGGAAAGTGTGTATGATACTGTGCTCTGGTCACAAGATCATGCACAATATCATGGCCGAAGACCAAATTAGTCGTCAAACTAGTGACATGTATGCGACTAGTCTACTGGAATTGGCTTAGCAAGTGCCATCTGTAAACACTTTAGCAAAGAAATGCTCCTCGAGAAATTATTTCCAGATGTCAACTTCATTATGGAAAGTATGCCTTTGTTGGACACTGATTCCAACCTTTTTCCCATATATCAAATTCACTTGGGAAGAGTGTATAGGTGAATTGATGCAAAACCTTATCCAACAGTTCGCTTCTGTTTTCAGGCCTGTGCTACAAAATAGATCCAGGCGTTGGAGCACCAAAGGAATTCAGGGTTTTCACATTAGCTGAATACATAGATGAGGCAGTCTGAAATTTCATGGGAATCTTCAACAACTGGGCCTTCAAGTGGGGGAAAGCAAGCGTGAAGAAGGGCCTATTTGGTCCGTCATGCTTTGGACATCGCCACCAGACCTGTTTTGCTCATTAGTAAGTGTTGGTAGGAGCCCTTAGCGGGAAGTTTATGTCTAGTCCTTCCATGGAAATCCTGAAGGTGTGCAATCATGTACTCCCCAATTCCCTTAGGGTCCGGTCGCATTAGCTCAAAGAAACTTATCCCAACCAATGCACAGACAACGCATTCGGCTCTACTTGGGAGGACATCCATAGCTGGGAGAACGACCATCTACTAGTGTTGGCAATTCCCAAGATGCTCGAATTCCTTCTCTACTTCAGCCCCCTAATCATCATTTTTCTTTAGGAGGCCAATACTTTCAATATCACACTGGGGGGCAGCCATATACTTATCAATATCCTTCTTGTCAAGGTCAAGGCAATACCACTAGCAATATAACATCTAATTGGGGTAACTAGTCACCAATGCTCAAGAGTGGATCTTTCTTACTGATCAAGGCTTTTAAGAACGGATCCCATTAACCGATCGGGCCTATTCGGAGCTAGTACCTCCATCTAAAAGGGTTAAATAGGAGAGGTTTCCTTCGGGCGATCGAGTATTCCAAGCTGTGAGATAGCCGCCTCAAAATCCAAGAGTACAACCAGTTAATTTCTTGGTACAACCTCCCCACCAGTCGATGCTAACATTGTAGCTGATACTCAAGAGATAGTTCGGCCTGAACATTGTTGGTAATGATCGACCTACTTACAAAAAATGCTATCTTGAATGGGTAGATAATGCAACTGTTGTGCCCCAAGTGTAAAAAATACCAGAGTTCACTACTTTCTCTGGAGATGACAATAAAACCACCATAGAGCATACTGGCCGTTTTACTGCCCAATGCGAAGAGATAAGTAATAGTAAATTTCACAAACTTTTAACTTTTTCTATCCTTAACTAGTGTTGCTTTTCTTACTATACAACTTGCCACCTAGCTCGATGCCTAGCTGAGCGGATATGGAACTTCTATTTCATGAAAGATGCTATCTGTCGTTATTGCAAGTTTTGATAGCTGACTTGCTTGCTATCACAAAGAACCCTAACGAGGATGTTTCTGATTTCTTCGAGAAGTTTAGGTGAATGAAAAGCAAATACCCCAGTTTGTTGCCAGAAGGCGAACATGTTAGAATTATCATCACACAGATGAATCTACAACCCAAGGAACGGCTGATTCCCCAAGAATTTTTAGATCTATCTAGGCTTCTCGTGCATGTTGCGTATCAAGGAGTTTATCAAAGAAAAAGAGAAGCTTAGGACTTCTAAATTCGATAGAGGCTAGGCAATGATATATGTTATTAGTGATATAGTTGATTCAGCCGATGATCAACTATCAAAGATGACGGGAGCCAGAGTTGCCAAAGCAATGCCATATACTTACCCAATGCTCAAGCCTTTTTAGGGAAAGAAAGAAGCTAAAGCCCAGCTATTCCTTTCACATATCTAAAGCCGACCAAAATTTCGATTAGCAGTTGAAGGATAAGTAGATAAAAGTTTCGGTTGGCTAGAAAGTACCTACGGTCGAAAGAGCTCAAAGGCAAGAGGTACTGSAAGTGGCATAACACATTCAACCACGGCACTAACTATTATGTGATATTTCTAAATGTTATTTAGAAAGCCATTCATGAGGGTCATGAGTTCAAAGACAAAAAGGAATAGGCATCTTTACTAGATACAAACCCTTTACCTATCGGTTGATGCTAGAATGGTCACAATCATATAGAAATGGCTAAGCTCAGGATGCTATGGAAAGTTAAGGAACCAGGGGATGCCAACAGTATGGGAGATAGCTCTCTGGGTGAAGCCGTTCCACAAATAGCTGAAACATTATAGACTCTGGGATAGCCGATCCGAGTACTATATAGACTATTAAACAAGTATATATGGCAGAAAAAGGTCACTTGATCTTCATTCATAAGAAATGATGATAAACCATCGATTTCAGGAGGTTTACCWATCCGATAAAAAGAATACRATTAAGTTYCAGAGGTTCTACCTSTTTRGCTGAMCAAAACCTAAAAAAGGAGAGAGCAAAGGAAAAGGGCGGCCCATCATAGATATCTTCTTGATTAGTATCTTGAATAAGTGGAGACATAGACAAATCAAAGCGTAAATGTCATTAGTATTCTTCCATCCGAATTTAGAAGTGTTAGTCAGCAGAGTTCTTTGGCCGATGACATTATGTCTGCAAAGAAGGCCATGGCCAAATTAGTGCCCCCAGTAGCCAATATTTTTCTAGCTAAAAACCAGATGTTGTTTCCTAAGCCAACCAAGAAAACGACAAACTATCTCAAGCCTTTGTATATTAAAGCTCAACTGGATGGTCACCCGGTTAGCCGAGTGTTCGTAGATGGTGGAGCCGTTCTTAACTAAATGATTAGGTAAGACCTCAATCGACTTCATCAGTACAAATATCCAAATGACTAACTTCACAAGAGAAGCTACTCAAGCGGATGGAGTATTGATCATTAGTATCACTTCGGCTCGAAACAAGTACGGCTGCTTTCTTCATAGTAATGACCAAACCAACCCATACTACATTATTGGGGTAGGATTAGTTTCATGCAAATCAACGTGTACAACARTCCATCAGCAGCTGATGCTTTGGAATAGAGATCTAGTTGAAGTCATCCTAGCATATCCAAASCCATTTTCAGCCGATATCGAAATGAGCAAGACTATTCTCTATTCCCTAGAGTTTGAGTCTTCGCATTTTTTCGAGCTGTCTCTGGAACAAGAACACATTAGTTGCCAAGTAACTGAAGAATGTTACATTAGGAGCATGAGATCAAGGGGGATCCCATTGTTGCATAGCTCAAGACAAAAAATATCTTTAGTTTGAAAACCTACTTAGCCATTTTCAACATCCAGGCAGAAATGGCTAACTTATTACAACGGGAAGATCCTTAGCAAACAATTGAAGCTGTATGGAACCTCAAACAGGCTCTTGGTTTTTATACCATAAAACCCCTTTGTTGTTATCAATCTGGAAGATCATGGCAAAATCAGGATGAGTCAGATTAGTGCCTTATTGGGGGTTGAAAAAAAGGAGCAATTGACAAATTAATCAAGCAATACAAGGATTGTTTCGCTCGGGATTATCACGAAATGTTCAAGCTAGATCAAAGGACTGTAGGACATCACTTGCCGATCAAAGGGGGTTTCAAGCCTTACAAACAGGCTACAAGGAGATTCAACCCAACCTTATTTCCTGGAGTCAAAGCTGAGGGTCGAACAACTCTTAAGGTGTGGATTTATCTGAACAGCTAAGTATGCTGAATGGGTGTCTAATATCATTCCGATATCATGAAGGTCAACACAGCCCGGACAAAATCCTTAGTTTTATGGATAGCTATCTGGGATGTAACCAAATTTTCATAGCTGAAGACGACATCTACAAGACAGCTTTAGGTGCCCCGGAGCTATTGACCTATTTAAATGGGTGNTAGGACATCACTTGCCGATCAAAGGGGGTTTCAAGCCTTACAAACAGGCTACAAGGAGATTCAACCCAACCTTATTTCCTGGAGTCAAAGCTGAGAGTCAAACAACTCTTAAGGTGTGGATTTATCTGAACAGCTAAGTATGCTGAGTGGGTGTCTAATATCATTCCGATATCATGAAGGTCAACACAGCCCAGACAAAATCCTTAGTTTTATGGACAGCTATCTGGGATGTAACCAAATTTTCATAGCTGAAGACGACATCTACAAGACAGCTTTAGGTGCCCCGGAGCTATTGACCTATTTAAATGGGTGATAATGCTGTTTAGATTGAAAAATGTCGAAGCAATCTTTGAGCGAGCTACGAATATGATCTTTCATGACATTTTTGGCCTAAGTATAAAGGTATACATTGATGAACTAGTGGTCAAATCGACCATTTTTGCCTAGCATCTAGCTAATTTAGAGAAGTCTTTTCTCAAGATGCGTCAACACAACCTAAAGATGAGTCCTACAAAGTGTGCCTTGAACGTGTTTGCTAGGTATTTTCTCAGTTTTGTAGTTCATCAGAGGGGAATCGAGGTAGACGCCAATAAGCTAAAGCTATTTTGGAGGCTAAGCCCACTAAGGAACAAGAAGGAATTATAGAGCTTAATCACTAAAATCAATTTCAAGAGAAGATTCCAAGCATATTCAACTGGTAAGCTTAAAGCTTATTTTCTTCATTGAAGCTAAGACCAGCTGATATGTTCATGTGGGTACTTGAGCAGCAAGAGGCTTTCAATCAATTCAATCGCAGTTTTGCCAAACCTCTAGTGTTATCTCCCTACGGGTTGACAAGCTAATGAAACTATATACATCTATTGTTGAGGCATCAAATCAATTTCCCCTAGCCTAAGCCAATGTTGAAGGAATAGAACAAGATTTATACTACCTTAACCATCTCTCAATGATGCTAAGACCAGGTTTTCTGTCATCGAAAAGTTATGCCTTTCCTTCTTTCATGCTTGTACAAATTTGGAATACTATTTGCTGCTAATTGAGGTTAATGTGATATGCAAAGTAGATATGGTGAAGTTCCTTTTCGATCGGCCATCTTGCAAGGTCGCCTAATGAGATGGGCAATGAAATTAGAAGCTTTCACACTAMAATATGTTCCTATACAAGCCATTAAGGGACAGGCCATAGCTRATTTTCTAGCCRACCATTCTTGTATAGATGTGATYGATTTTTGGGCGGAGGTATAGCTTCTCGTTGGCCTTATGCATTGGAAATTGACTTTTGATGGTTCCAGAACTAGCTGGGGGGCAGGGGCAAGCATCATGATCACCAGCCCARTCGGTTCTATGGGTAACTTTATGTTCAATTTAGAGAAAGGTTGCTCCAACAACCAAGTCGAGTAYAAAGSCCTAACTAGCTAATTGCTTACTGAAACTAAGTCGAAACTYTTTCTTSTTCACCTTAATACTGGTCAGTAGCAGGCCAAGAATGCTRGCCCTATTRGGTAGAGTCGGAGAGMARATTCTCGAAGGCARCATAAACGCATTGATGGATGATGAGTAGCATGACAAGATGGCCATAAKCAGATTCTGGTCAAAGCTTACTTGGAGAATTGTAGAGATTGAAATCACATGGAAAATTCCCCATCTCTTCCACACAGACAGGGAAAGGCACTTAGCCCATTGCTTGAAGCTTATCAACAGTCCAAGCTAGCAATGGAAATTCTTTGGCCATCTGCCCAAAGACCATTCAGATAGCAGATGAGGAATGTCAAACCCCTTGGGTTTGATAAAGGAAAAGGCCGACTCAGAAATTAGAGGAAGTAAGGTTGTTCCTGGACCAAGAAATTCTTTAGAAGAATTTTGGCAAATAAGAACCCGATGATCGATAAGCTAAGGCTGGCATAAAGCTTTATCACCTATTTCATTACTTGAAGACATGATGTTTAGTAGAAACTTGAAAGGAGAACAAGCCAAAAAGCTGGGAAGCAGTTTGCAAAAGCTGGAAATGATGGAATGAGTAGAAAAGCAAGAGCTTGAAGGAGAAGGAATATTTTGTGAAAAGAAAGAAAGTGAAAACCTTTCTAGKCGAATTAACTATCGATAGAAGCTGGGGAGACGTGATARCTATAAGTCCCAAGAAAAGCCATCATTACTCTGGTAACCTAACCAGCTAACCAACTGTCAGCTGRCCGAAGTCATCAGCCGATTGAACTCAAGAGTCCAAAAAGCATACRAAAAGGAGGATAATGTCAAGCCTCGCCTAATCTGGTCGACCAGCACAATCGATCAAGGCGAAGGTTTGGGGGGCATGTGCTGACGCCTAAAAATAGCCGAAACCAATGCTTGAGGCAAGAAGTAATGACCACACTAAAACAAATTAGACAAAAAAGTCAAAATGACTACGAAACTTAATGGCTAATGAAAATTAGGAAGGAACCGATCATAAGGCAACCGATGAGCAGAAGGAAAAAGTCAACCAAATCACCAGAAATAATGAAAAATCAGGAGATCAACTCTATAACTAGATAAGACCATAACCACATAAGGTAAATATGGGCCGAGGAAATAGCATAAAAGAAGAAGAAATGGCATAATAATAGTCGTCTTTCTTAGCCACTAGCCGGCAAAGATTGTTGCATAGTGGAGTATAAATAAGAATAGAGGAAAAAGAAAACAAATCCCAATCAACTCAACAATCAAGCAAATTATCTTCAATTTTTACTAGTTTTGTGCTTTCGTTACTTAGCTAGCTTGATAATCAGCTCTCTAGTGATAATTGCTTTCCTTTGCTTTATTACGTGTTCTATACATGCTTTTATGGAATACCTTTGAATTTGAAGTCTTATTTTCTTTCATTTACTAGTTTTCCTAGGCATTAGTCAATTACAATTTTAATAGCATAACTTATAGCTTTAGTAGTACAATCGACTTAGCTTTGTCTTTGTTTAGCAAAAATTTCAGCTTAGTTACTCTAGTAGAATCACAATCTACTCTACATCAACTAGTGTCATCTATAATCAACATAATCACTAGTTAGCTGTCTTAGTTGCATCTTTCTATTCTTCACTTAGATAATCACTCTGACTAGCTTGAACTATGATAGTTTCATCTTTATGCTATTTGGTATCTTAGCGAACATATATATATATATATTTGTGTATATATATATATGTATATATATATATATATTATGTATGCTTTAACTAACTTAAAAAGCTCATTTGGCTAAACATCGTAGTAAGCAAGTGGTCTTTTTTCTTGGAAATCTTAGTGGATTTGAACATTTTGTAAGGGCAACATTAAAAAAAAAAATAAAAAAAGGTGGCTACGGATCTAGTGAGCCAATTAAATGGCTAGCTAACAAGAACTCAAGCCTCGTTGTGTTGAAAAACTTAGTATACCATGCCCAGGATAGCCGAATCAGCTAAGCAATTGTTTTCTGCACCAACAGTACGGTAAAATGCTTAGGTGGCAAACAATCCCTAAAAGACAAAAACAATTTGAATTCTGCTTTTCTCTCTATTTTTGCTCTTTTTTTCTCTTCTGAGGTGCTTGCACCTCTCTTCTTCAATTTTCCATGTGCTGCCACAGTCACCCACCTATCAATCTGTGACCTCTCTATCCAATGCATGTATAGAAAACAAATCTAATTTTTTCTCTTCCAATGTCCTTTAGCTCAAGCAAGAAACATCGGCCTAAGTATTTATATAGGAACAATGTAGCCTTCCTTCTTTCTATTCATTCACTATGGCACTCGGATATCCCACTCCCTTTTACCACAGAAAAAAAAAAAGAAATAAAGTCAAGATTACCTCTCTACCGAGCATACATAGCTGCTGTCTTCCTTCAAGTTCCATTCAAAATCTTGTTGCTTGCATCTATATAGCTGCTAATCTTCTTTCTTCTTCCAAGAAACCAAATATTTACTGCTTCAAGGTAAGTAGAAGACATTTTCATTATTCTTTCACTAAGAAGCCACTAGGAAAATGCATGAAAAGAAAAAACAAAAGGAAATCGGTGCTACCATARAATTGCAATGCTATGCTATGCTACTTACAATGAAATACTATGCTACGTGAAAATATTTAGCAATGACTAAAAATCTATGCATGTTTATAGCTTGGTCATGTTATGAATTATATAAAAATTACATTCTTGAATATAAATGACCAAAGCATGGATAACTTGAAAGCATATGAAGTAAATGGTAGTTTCTTCGGAAACAAGGGTATGAAACCAGTCTATTTGTGCATATACTTTTGATGGCTACCCTCTTGGACTTCTTTGATATTTATGGATGCATACCTAAATTAATATAAGAAATAAAAAGAAGTGCATGACAAAAGTAGAACTACGAAAAGTATCACTATCGATGAAATTTTGATAGTGCATATCATCTTCAGTTATGACCTGAATAATGGGATAATTTCAAATCAAAATAGAAAGACTCAGGTACGGATGGAATCCTTAGGATATCAAGAATATTTCAAAACTAAAATCACAGGAAATGATAACTAGATTGTAAGGTATGGTTTAAAATCTTGAATTATGTCAAAATTGATTGCTAGATTTGAGACCTACTCTTCATAGCCCTTTTATGACCTAATTACTATCTAATTTAGGATTACTTTACATGAATTAAATCATCTACATCTTAGGAATGTTTTAATGTAAAATCTATTGAAATATTATTTCTACAATGCAAGATATGGAATAATCTTTGAACATTGCTAAAATTTGGTTACAAKATYAATACTCTTCTGATTTAGGTGTTTTGATGTACAAAAATTTTCTAGCCAAATCAGCTATCCTGGTTGTGGCGTACTAAGCTTTTTAACATAATGAGGCCTAAGTTCCAGTTAGCTAGCCGTCTAATTAGTTTATTAGATCCTTAACTACCTCTTCTTTTGTATGTGGGTTCTTGAATCAACTAAGATAACTAGGAAAGTAGTTACTTGTTGCTACAACCAAGATATTAGCAAAATGAGTTTCACAAGTCAATTGGGAACAAATAAGTTGAGCAAAGAGCAAAAAGATGCAACCAATATAGCTAAAGCTAGTCTGGTGATTATGCTGAATGGGAAATGATGCTAGCTGATGCGAGTGGACTATAACTGTACTAAAGTAGCTAAGCAAAAAATATACAATAATTAGGATACTGATGAAGATAAATAAATTAAGCAACTATATGTATACTTAGTCTTAAAAAACAACAAAGAAAACAAGGATAAAGTAAGAGAAAGCTGACATATTGAAGTAACTAACAGCTTATGCTATTAAAGCTGTAAATTATGCTAATAAAGCTGTAAGTAGTTTATCACCTAAGAAAGCATAGGACTCCAAATTCATCACTATTGTAGAAAAACATATATGAAACTTACATAACAAAGCAAAAGAAACTCATTAACACTAGAAAGCTGATCATAAAGTTGGCTAAGCAATAAAAACATAAATAAAACTAGTGAAAATGAAAATAATCTGCTTGATTGTCGAGTTGATTGGGGTTTTTTATTTTGTTTTAACTCTTCTCATTAATACGCTATCTTGCAATGTCTTAGCTGGCTGGTGCCCAAGAAAATCAGCTACCATTATACCATACTTCCTTTTTTTGCGCTTTTTTCTCGACCTATGTTCGTCTTGATCTGCTACTCACTTGATTGTGCCCCTTGAAATTCGGTCAGGTGATTCTAAACTTATCTTGTGGAAGAGCTGATCGCCTTATTTCACGTTATTGTTTTAGATTTATCTAACTTTTTCTCCTTGCTTATTGGTTGATCTAAAATATTGCTCTTTTCTACCTTTTATCAGCCATTGAACATTTTAGCCGTTTTGACCGCTTGCATCATGGGGTTTGCATCTATGCTGGTCCTTCTAGGTTAGTTGTTGCTCCCTGGCTCAATCTTTGACATCGACTATTTTCATGCATCAACATAGGCCTCCCCAAACAATCACCTTAATTGGCTGTATTGAACGGTCACATTCGGTGAAGCTTGAAGTCACTCATCCTTTTCATGTGCCGTTGAGATCTTGTGTCCTATCAACTGCTATGTTTGGACAGCTAGCTATTCACTAGCCGATTGGTTTATCCAAACCATGATGGCTTTTTCTTGGAACTCACAGCCGTCCCATCACTTTAGCTTCTGATGGTGTAAAAATAGGYAAAAAAGAAAAGACTTTTCACTTCTTTTCTTCGTCAAGCTCTTGACTGTCTTTCCCACCTTTTATGCCATTTTTGAGATTTTTCCTACTGCTTCATTTGTTTCCTTCAATTCTCTGTCAACAACTATGTCTTCTAGCAATAGCACTCATGATGAAGCTTCCGAAAAACCCCAACTCATTGACCAACAGGTTTTGATCTACCATGACTCCATTAAGGAGTATTTCATTTTAGGTCCGTCTAGTCTTCTCCCTATTTTTGAAGTTTATTTTTCCTTCATTAAGCTCAGTGAGTTTGATCTTCCTCTTCTTCAATCGAACTGGTCTTCGACCAGATGGCCAAAGAATTTCAGGCCGTCTTGCAAGCTTTGAGCTTTAGGCTGAGCGCTTAACTCTACCCATGGAGACTATGTGGAAATGGGGAATTTTTCATGCCATTCAACTATCTGCATCCCTCCAACTAAACTTCGATCAGATATTCTGATAACAATACTACCGTTTTAGTTATCGACCATCAACGCTTTTTTTCATCTATCTGGGATCTTTTGTCCTACCCTGCTGGACGTTGCCACCATCTTGGTCTGTCAGTAACCGAAGTTGATCTACTGGCATTGTCCACTGATGATAGGAGGAAAGAGTTTTGACTGAACTTTAGCAAACATATTGCTGGACAGGCC
This sequence comes from Rhazya stricta, assembly GCA_001752375.1. Lineage (NCBI taxonomy): Eukaryota > Viridiplantae > Streptophyta > Magnoliopsida > Gentianales > Apocynaceae > Rhazya > Rhazya stricta. Next base: position 16,413 of record MEJB01000470.1, read on the forward strand.
AAGTTTGTCGAGGCTAAAATGTTTTATATAACTGCTATCTCCGATAGCGAGCACGGAGCATTCTTTGTATGATGGCTTTGTAAATACATTATTTGCTCAGCTTCTTATGGGATGGTGGCCGATTATCAATACTTTCATGGCTTGCTGATGAATGATCAGCCTTTGCCATTGGCTTCTCTCATCTTTCCTTAATCTATTGAGCGTTGAATCAGCTGGTAGAAGACCTAGCTGGTGGTGAGGATAATAGCAATGTAGTTGCACCATTTTGAGTCTTCCAGCTATGGTTGTATCAGTATTTTCTTGAGTTTGGGGTTAGCCGTTTATCGAGTGATGTATCTAGGTTGCCTAAGAAGTCACAGGCTATTGTATAAGGCAGACATCGGTTATTCTGCTAATCAGCCGAGAGATCTTCAAATCCTATAATCAATCAAGGTTGTAAATATTAACTCCTTCACGTATTCCAGAAGGGATGAAGGACCGGACTGGTTCTGACTATGCCCTGACAGTTCAAATTATGGTGAAGTAAAAGTCATCTTGGCTAGCCTTCTCTACTTTCAGTTGCTACTCAATATGGTTCGGCCAACCGCCCGTTACAACGAGATTTCAGTGAGCCATACTATCCACTCTGTAATGAGTGGTAGTTCGGTSTAATGCAAGGTGTCCTGAGCTGATCCCCAAGTCGGTGTATCGCCTATCAGTCATTTGGAATTGACTGAGGCTAATGTGAAGTCCTGGACACATGATTTCTTGAGCAAACTTGAGAAGTTCATTCTCTAAGACTTCCACTCTTACCCTTGACATCTCCACAATTCAATGCCTAGTGGGACAAAGTGAAAATTCTGTTCTTTTCAACTGACCTAGTCAAACATTTTGAGAAGATGTCCCTTCTCTATACACCTTTGATTTCCTATACTCCTTTAGCTGCGGGATTGGCTTTTGGGGCCGCCTCAAGAAGGAAAGCTCAGCCACACTAATCGCCTCTCTTCTAGCGACTGCATCTCCACCAGCTTGGGCTTCTTCGAGGAAGAAAATGAGAGCTGAAAAGCCTACTCTAAGTATGCTTCTTTTGATTAATTGGCTGACTTGGTGTGAAGCTATTTATTTGCTGAACTACCTGTTTTTCACTCTTAGCTCGTAAGTTGCAGGGTTGGTTGAGCCGATTGACTTTGAGGCTTTTCCTGACACCTCTTAGATTAGGATGACTTCGAAGGGTCTGAGGAAGTCTAAATGGTTGAGGGTCACAGGTATTGTGCAGCTGCTCTTAATTTAATTTTGCTTACTTTTCGAACTCGTCGGTGTTATCCCAGAACTTCCTCATCCTTACCTAAAACTAGCCGGAAAATCGGAGTTCTAACGAGGACGTTCGGTTTGTGCGAACGTAGTTTCAAGTTTTAATCTCAACTCCAAGCCAGGGTTACAACTTAAATGTGAAGTGAATCTGACTCTCGGTACAAGTAGAGGAAAGCGTGAGGTCACAAATCGACAACCGGAGAATCGAACGCAGTCGGATTCGGTGCTTAAACTGACACGGAGAATCTTTTTTTTATCTAATCCTTCAACCTATACGAACGCTAATGAAAATACTATCCTTTGTAGTATGAAAGAAGAAACCGCCAAGTTAGCTGATTTACGGGATTAAATGAGGGTAAATTTCGATAGGGACAGTCGTGTATCTCCGGTAAGGAGAAGTTATTCTGATGAAGAGTTATAATTTTACGCACGAAGTCGAGGGTAGGAACGTCTTTCCCTTTTGTTGAGCAAGTCGAAATAGTCCGTAACTAGGACCTTCGAAACCGTCTGAAGGAGTTTATTTTTTTTTTTTTTTGAACAGTCGATTCGTATCCGGTGTTTTGTTGAGTCGAAAGTCGGAATTGGTTCTTACTATATAGTTTTCTAACCGTGATCTATTCTAGGAATGGCATCGAGGGTATCTACGGAAGTGGCCATGTCCAATAAAGGGGGAAGATTTATTACCAGGAGGTCATTTCGGATTCCTCCGACCTGTACGGAGGCTGTAATGGACTTCTTCTGGATCCTAAACTCTTATATTGGTATACGAGACACCGGTATACTCTGACCCCTCTGCCTTCCTCTTATAACCCTGCGTTATCCCTACCGAAGGATTAGGAATCAAACCTAGAGAACCGGAGAAAAGGAACCTATTTGAACCGATTCCTCGTCATCTCCTTCGTCGATTCACCCGGTTGAAAAGAAGAGGACTGAAAACGTTTCGTTTCTACTAATTAATAAATTCTCAGTAGCTTCCTATTACCTT
>MEJB01000470.1:18712-32007 GCA_001752375.1 Rhazya stricta
AAGCCCTTTTGATTGGCTGCATGATGATGTGATGAGGAATGTTAGTGAAGTTTCATCATTGCCTTCTCCCAACATAGAAAATCCAAACTTGCGATTGTCATTTACTCTGCCTCGTAAGACCTGCAAGACTTAGGACAAGCAGATCACTTGAAGTATAGATCATAACCTAAAAACATTAGGAATAAAAACTCGATCAAATATTTTCCTTATCAGAAAACTAATTAGAGTTTTCAGTTCTAGGAACACCTGTATACAATTTCAAGAAAATAGTAAATTAAGACCCTTAGGAATTATTCAATACTCTAGGATTACGATTTGAACCTCATCCTAGCATTGATAATAGTTCTTTAATATAGTTCATCTAGACGCGTTTCACCTAGATAATCATTTCTAGAGAAATCCTCTATACTTTTTGAAATTCTTCAGATAAAAGCTGTGTCATGTTATCTTTTGCATTCTTACTTGTGTTCATCCTACTTCATGTTAGAATAAATCATATGTTCAATGGCTCATTGTTCCAAGTATTCAAGTTACACCCTTATTTTGCATAACAAACCTCATGACATGATGTTTTATGCATCTAGATTAGAATTAGATTATTTTACTTTTCAATTTGATCATAGTATAACATCATTAATTTATTACCAACCTATGTATATAAGTATGTTACTTGGCCTTAGACACATTTACCATGTTAGACTTCAATTTCCTTAGGAAAAATCGAAGCCTAGCAATCTATTTTCCTTAACAAACCAAAACTATTTCTGGTTTCCTTCTTGACCAAACCGAAACTCTAGCAAGTAAAATTCAATTTGATTTCTCCTTTTCAGGTTTTCCTTATTCTCTATCTCTCTCTCTCTCTCTCTTTCTCCCATGTGAAGGAAACCCCTTTTCTATGACCTCAATCCAAACCATTTTAAATTTGCCAATACATCATCATCAGCAACCCATCTGCACACCACTCACCTTACACTTGCATGAAGGCTGCCAACTCTTCCCATGCAGCATAATAGACTCCACATAGTATTCCCCATAAAAATCCACTTTKCTAAGCCTCTTATCCACTGAGATCAATCATTTAAGCATCCAAAAAAKTTCAAACTCCTTCAACAATGCTACACTCTAAAGCYGAACSTTCAACTTCCAAATTTCTGCTCAAGCTAAATAGTCTCAAAGCCTTGCATYTTCCCACRACATTTCACTTTATTTCACTCTATTTCATACCACTCTCTTTATTTACAAAGTTGCACAAACCAAAATCARAAGAAAGCTCATTCCAGTAGAAAACATTTTGAARCTTGTTGTTTGTGTTGTCTTGAAGCTCAAACTCATTTTCACTCATTCATTTACCACTTCTCATTCAAGTAATTTTCAAAAATGCATTTTATTATTCGTAAGGAAAATAGCTATTTGAAGGTAGCTTATGAAACAACAATGTATATTGCAAAAATATCGAGCATAACTATAGCTGATTTGTACTATAGATAATGTTTGAATGTGGAGCATAATGAACTGTTAGATGAAATATTGATGACTAATGGGTGATAAATAGCTCTATGTGAAAGCTATTAATGTTTAGATAAGGCTCAAATATGCTTGAATGATTTAGATATGCATGGAGTAAACGTTAAAACCATGAATGAAATGATTAGCATATAGTGTAATTCATTTATGTTTAACCTTATATAAGATCTAGTTAGTTAGGATTTTGTAACATGTATATATGCCTTGGTTAATAACATAAGTATAGAAATAATTATATGCTTTGAATTTTCATAAGAATAATGCGTATGTGTGATAACAAACCGTGCATAAGGAAAATGATAATAGTAGTATCTAAATAATGTTGTATGAGCATGAGCGTACTTACTGTTTTATGGTTGATGGATGAGTTTTGTGTTTTGAAGAGCTAAGTGTAGCAATCTACTTTAGGGAATGTTCAACAAAAAATGAAAATTATATATAAAAGAATGCTATGAGATTTGGAAAATGTTTGAATGAAATGTTTGGGCGTGAATCAAATAGCAAATAGTTAYGTTAAKTATGCCTTGTGAATAGATTAAATGTTTAGACTTATAGCGGGTATGCGTGATATTTTTTAACCATAAATGAATAATGGAAAGCCTGGAAATGATCGATGATAACAATGCTTGAATAAAATAGTTATGCATGGCCTAAAATGTTAAAACATAAAGGCAAATTTAGGAAAATCGTATAAATCTTGAAATCTAACATGAATAAAATGTTAAGCATGGAAATTATATTGATATTTATTGCTGTTTTATAAGGATTCAATGGATTGAATAGCATAGTTGGTCAGGATAAGATTAGTAGGATGTGGACACACTTGACATTTGCTGGAAACCTAGAAATCGATTTAACATGTTAGCAGTTTCTTTGCCAATTTTGCTTCAAAATCACTTCCTAAACTCTGAATTCATTTATGCCATTTTATAGTGGAGTTTCTTAGCTTTAAAGAAAGACAAAAAATCAGTATACTAAACCTGGTAAATTCTAAGATATAGCCTTTCCAAAAATGTCGGACAAATGAATGAAAACTGCACTTAATCTACTATTTTAAGGTAATTATGGCTTCACTAGAACTAGAAAATGGACATTTGATACAGTTTGTAAAGATAATTATCRTAGGAGTAAATTGAGAATAATTTATCTTGAATAGATATGTATAGTTGAAGTTATGAAACAAACTACGGAATCCTCTCAATTGGCCTTGCCAGCTTGGATGGTTAGCAGAACCTTGAATTGTTTTGTAACTTTTGAATTGATTATTGATCAAAGTTTGTGCGTAAGAAGTATGGTTAGAAAGTAGGATCCTAGGACATTCTGGATTTGACCTTGCTTAATTCTGATGAGTAGAATAAAAAATATAATTAAAATACTAGAGCTATGTCATTCTGCCTAGGACGGGTATTACCTTACCTAGTTAACCTACATTTACTACCTTAGATGTTTTAAGTAACTTTAATAAAAGCCTTGATTCAAATCTATTATCTTAATTCTGGAATTTGACCAGAAACTTTATAAGTATTAGAGTAATAGACTATTTTTGCACTTAGAATAAATCCAGAACTAGAAGGACATCATAGAACCCTTAGAATTCTTTCCTTCAGAATATACACCAATCTTCTAGAATCATTTCATTTAAGTATTTAATCCTTTTTAGACTCTAATTTCAACTAAGGAAATTATTCAAACTTAGAATTAGAATCTCTGTAATATCGAAAGGATTTTCTAGGAATAATTTCCCACTTTAAGAATTACATCCGATGGAATCTTACTTGACGAAATGTGTGCCACTTGATTTTAGGTTTCGAGCAAATTCTAGGAAAGCATGTAGTCAAGTGAACCCCCCTTAAAACTGTTTTATGCATAAAACACATTTTCTAAAATAATTTCTCAAATACTCATTTTATAAATGTTTTCCTTAAAATGCTTATTTTACTTGCATTTCTTTTAAAAGAACGAGCATGAAATTAAAGCACGCAACTTTTCTCAAATTGTTTGCAAGTTCACGTCTTTCTTGAAAAACACTTTTTGTGTGATGAACAGAATTGATAGAATTGGTGTTGAGTACTCAATTGGTAAACTCTGAGTAACTAGTTTGGTGAATAATGTACTGTACTTGGCTAATCCTCAATATGAGTACCTCTTGAACTTTTGGATGAGGTATTAGAGTAAGCCAACCTTTGGTCAGTGCTTTGGATGTTTGTGGTAGACTTAAAATGCATGGGTAGACGTTAGTGTCTAGGGAACCCAAGTAAGATTATGGGTTGTCATACCCTTGGTTAGGAGGTTTAACCGAGAGCAGTTGACTCTTTTTGTAACCAAGCTAGCGGGTACCATTACTTAACATGAGTGTCATAAGGTTTAACATCACATGCACATTACAAAATAATAAGGTTGGTAATTCTAGACCCCACATGATGCTATCTCTACGGTAAAAGTGAATTGGAATACTATTATTAGAAGTTGATGAGTTGTTGGATGTTGTATTGTCAGTTCACTCTTGACTTGTTCTAGTTTTTAATAAAACTACAGATTTTCTCAAAAGTTATTTTTTACTCAAACTATTTTCCAAAGGATTTTTGGAAACAAAGATGGTCTCTTGATTATAAAATACATAGGACTCACTAAGCTTTGCTCATAGTTTTTTCATGTTTCAGTGATAGCTTTCTGAATTTTCCCTACTTGAAGAGATAGTAATACCAAGAATTCAAGAGATGTCATGAATCCATCTATGGTTTCTGCATAGAGATATTGTTGGGATGCTTAGATTACCTTGCTGACTCTATTTGACGAAGCTTACTTCGTTGTATTCACTTCTTTCGATGTTTTACTTGTAACATTATTGCTGAAAGGCAAGTGATGTTTTGCTCAACCCCAGTGGAACCTAGGGATCGATGAGGTTTTTACAGCAATTGACATCCCTCCTTTGTACACCCTTCCCCATTTTCTTTAGAGCCAAGTTTGTTTTGTCAGCTATTTCTTTTATTTTTTGAAATTAAAAAAAAACATAGCTACTCGGCTGGTAAGTAGCCGAGGTTATTTGAATAAAATCAAAGGCCAATCGGCTTATCATTACCCAATTTAAGCTTTATCTAATAGCTTTTGTATTTGGTAATTTTCAAATCCTTCCCAAAAAGAAGAGTAAAAAAGTTTCAAATACCTATYGTTGATTRCTCTGTCCATTTCTTTACCACTCGGCTRCATTAGCTGATAGGCGCCTCCTTTAATAACCTTGCTAACTAGGAAATGTCCCTCCCAACTAGCCAACTTTTTACCATATTCAGGGTCGTTAGATGCAATTGGCAAAATAGTCTTCCAAACGATATTGCCTTCATGAAAGGTTCTAGCTCCGATTTGTCGATTGTACGCCATAGTGACCTTTTGCTTGTGCCTTCAAATATTTTCAAAAGTTGTCCATGTGTCCTTATCTACTTGGTCCAGCTCCTTTAAAAGAGCCTGCTGGTAGTTGGCTACTGGAATCTTGTTATGAAATGCAATCCTAGCCTACCACACCAAGAGTTCTACTCATAGGATTGCGCTTGCCAATAAGTCAGCCAATATGTGTAATGCTTGTAGCTGTCTTAAGGGAATTCCTATAGGCCTAAAGCACCTCTGTAATACCTCGTGCTATCTTTCAGGTTCATCCTCCATAGCCTTCTTCGCCATATTGATGAGTGTCTTGTTAGTTGCCTCTACCTGTCGGTTTGCCTGAGCATAATACAGTGTACAAATGTATTAGCTTAATTTGGAATTGCTTGGAAAAGGCAACCACTCTGTCTCATGTGAATGCCATTTCCTGATTGGCTATGAGAGACTCTGGGATCTTAAAGCGAAAAATGATCTGGTGCTTAATGAAGTTAATCGTAGCTTCTTGAGTCACTTCTGTCATCGGCTGAGCCTCAACCCGCTTGGTGAAGAATCTGTACCTACCAAGAAAAATGAGTGACCATTGGAAGATGGCTGGTATATCTTGCCAATGGCATCCATTGCCTACCCTCTGAACGCCCAAGGTTTCACTATAGAATGAAGCTTTGTGGCTGGGATATTGAAGAGGTGACCGTGTTTTTGGTAGGCTTTACAACCCTTACCGTAGGCATAGCAATCCACCATGATGGTCGACTAATATACTCCATATCGATGTAATGACCATCTCAATTGTGGCCCTACCTGGTGTGCTTCGTATAACCCCTCATGGACCTCTGCTAGTCTGAGCTACTTCGTTCTCACCTAATCACTTTAGAAGCAAGTCTTCGTGGCTTCTTTTGAACAAGTCAGTGTCAACCACTAAATAATTTAAAAGCTGTGCTTGAGTTGTTTACTAACCTTGATCGAAGAATTCCTCATATAGTTGATGATTTTGGTCCTTCAGTTAGTCAAGTTATGGCTATTGATTTTCATGATCAATTGATGAAAATGAGCCAATAGATACCCTGGAAACACATCCTCATAACCCAATGCATATTGGGCTAAGTCATTAGCCTCATGGTCTTACTTTCTGGGAACATGCACTAGCATTACATCGGTAAATTCCCTGAGTAATGCTTAAGTGTCCTGATATAAGTGAATTAAGTTTGTATTTTTGCACATGTACTCATCTGCAAACAGTTGAATAACCAACTAGGAATCACCCATGACTGCTTATGCCTTCATTGACAGTGAAACTGAAGGCCCAGGATCAAGGTTTTATATTCTGTTTGCTTATTGGATTCGCCTTTTTCTAACTCGAACATGTAACCTTCCTTGAGACCACTAGCACTGGTGACTGTGATGTCGACTCCTGCCCCCAGCTGGTTCTAGAACTATCAAAATTCAATTTTCGTGGTCTCATCCCCAAATAATTCTGAATTTCTACCCATGGATCAGTTGTACTAGGTATAGATGCTTAGCTAGGAAATCGGCTATCGCCTGTCCTTTCACGGCTCCCAAGGGCATATATTTTAATGAGAAAGCTATTAATTTCACAACCTACCTTATCAATCTCCCTTGCAAGATGAGCTAACTCAAGCGAAAATGTACCAGATCAATCTTGGAAATAGCATTAACCTACAATGGCAACAGGTAATATTCTAGCTTGGTGCAGGCATGAAAAGTGAAAGACATAATTTCTCTATAGAGGTTGCCATGGAGGGTCAGGAGTGATAAGTAGCGGCACATGGTCAGCGGGTATGGATGAGTTTGACGGATCAAAGTATGAGGAAACAGGGTTTTCCATGACGGATTACCCAATCATGATCAAGACATGCCCAGACACAATCATGCCCTTCCCTACCGTTACGCCATATGTAGGAAGCACCTCAAAAACCTAAATCATGCAACTATGTCTGATCAAGAACATGGCCAAATGCTGCTATTAGATGAGGGCTACGAGACTGGGAACTATCTTGTCCCTATTGAAATAAAATTCTACAACAAGCCAAAAAGAGGTACATCAATGACCAATGCGCATTAACAACTCCCATGTGTTAGGACGTAGGTGCCAAACATGGTGGCTATAGAAGTTGATAAAAAACAAATGAACTGAGGCAGGAGCAGTTCAAATATGTACATCAATATGATTTACAGAGTATGTTTGTAAACTAATATTCCAAGCTAAATTCCATAACAAAGTAAGTCCACCACCTCTATCTTGTGCATCAACAAAAACACCATAGTAAAAACCCAATTGTCAGCAAACAAACGCATTCTTCTATTASATAATTTAGTTTCACACAAAAACAAAAGTTGGGAATCTTCAGAAGCTATATGCTCCTTAACACCTGAGTAATTCCATACAAAAAGTGTCATTACTCTCGGCGGCTTTGCAGTGTAACTGTCACCGTTTTCTGAGAAGTAAGTTGAGTTTGCATATGCATGTGCTTGCATATTTTGTAAGTCTAGATTGGAAAAGAACCATAAAGGGAAACCTTCTCTTTTGGCCTTTTTAGGCCCAGGTCTGGTTGGTCATATGGAAAATCAGGAGCCCACTTACATTTATGTGCAAGCAGCCCAGTTGAAGTTAGCCACTATCCAAAAATACWCCAAAGATGGCCTAGGGGCTTAAGCCATAGTGGGCCTAAGAGAGATTAGGTGGGCAGCAAAAAGAGGGTTTACTTGATTAGGCTTGCAAGTCGGAGATCGCACATGGGTTTTAAGTAATAATCATTTTATTTGATGCCTCCGTATTCACAAAATTAATTGCAGATCCAGAAGGTTGGCTTTTAGCAGATTCGTCCAGTTGCTACAAGAATTGATTTCCTTAGTAAGATGGATTTTGTCCAGATTCCAGACATTTTTGAACATCTAACTTGCCACACAATAACGAGATTCAGTGAAAAGGTGCCTAAAAAATAGGAATCATGACATCAGTAGTGCCACCACTTGCATTGTAACACCCCTATATCAGAAACTACTCTAATCATCCATGCACCATCTGGTTAATCATCACTTGAAACGTAAAATAAGGAAATATGGGGTGAGTACTAAGCTCAGTAAGCAAATCTCATGCATGAATGCATGAATAATGCCCTACATGTCATGAATTATAAAAATTCACTTTCTCAATGAAAACTTTCTAAACATTTCCATTTCATAAACTTTCTCATAAAAACTTTCCTTTCAAAATGTAAGAACTTTTCAAACATTTCCATTCCTTTAAAGTCGTGAGCTCACTTGTGTAATGCCTAGCCATTAAGCTCTGCAGTGGACCATTTGTTTCTTTGGAACCCAATTACATTTTTACTGGTAGAACCGCAAAGTGGTTAACATTCCTTTACTTTTCCTTTCATCTTTTCACCTCCAAAGAGTTGAACATTACATTTCCCTACCCTTCCAAAGGGTCGGTCCGGTCCCCTACGCCCAATTTCCCACTCACATCTTTCATGGCTAGGTTTTACACCCCTTTTTCAAAATCCTTAACGTTTGGAAATCATTCATCATAAAAATAATATCTTTAGAAACTTCATTCCTCAAAACATTTACTTTTCCAAATTTCATTCTTTAAAAACATTTTCTTTCTTGAATGTATGATTATGTCCATACAAGAAATATGCAACGACTGCAATCTATGTGCTCACGGACAACATGAACCCTTAACTTAAAATTTATAACATGTCAATGAGTAATAAAATTCACATATTGGAAGTAATATCACATTATAACACATAAGAGCAATTATCAATTCACATTCAATTCACATAAGAAGATTCAATCATAATAACAACACACTTGCATTATCACTAACTGAGAATATCAGAATTTACTTACATAGAACTCAGATTCAATACACATTCAATTCACGTAAAAGTAATTTAATTATAACAACAACACATATATGTTAATGAGAATGTGAGAATTTACTTACTTGTAGTGCTTATTAAAATTTTACTTTAAGTCATTAGCGAGGTGCCTTGGTTGCCCACAACGTTAGTATATTACAGTATCCTAATATTATTACACAAAGGATATTCATCTGAGACTTTTTTAACCAAACATATTCATTTAACACATGTATTTACCGTTAATACCTTCATCTTTTTTCCTTTGGTGACCTTAACTAATAATTTCTCAAGATGAATTTCCATATCAATAAAAATCAAACTACTAATAGTATAATTTAATTTCATGACATCTAATTTGTTCTTAAAATAACAATAATAATCATAATCACAATATACATTGTTTTATTATACAATCATAAATTTCACCCTAAATTATATTCCAATATATTTCTAGAATTATATCCTCATTTTACTTAATTGTACTAACTTAAATTTCAATTAAACATATTCCATATTTTTCCTTAATTATTATTACATAATACAAAACCTAGGTCATTTGGTTAATTTAAATAAAGAAACTAAGGATTCACCTCGAATCCCGAACCTTAGGTATGGTATCGAGTCTAAGATGTAATGGCGTCAATCATGCTCGAGAAGAAAATATGCTCCGAGCGTGCGAACGGCGGTCTTGGTGGTGCAAGTGCTGTGCGCATGCTACTGTCTCGAGCAGACGGCAGACGGTGCCTAGTAGCCTGGGCGCCTGGTTCGCCTGGTCCTTAGGTAGCCTGGGCGCCTGGGCGCCTGGGCGTCTAGTCGTTGGGAGAACGGAGGAGATGGAGTGGCGTTCAGCATTGGTAGAGATGAAGAGATAGAGAGAAAAATGGTGGGAAGGCCGGTATCGGTGAAGGCAAAGGGACGATGTACCGGTTGGTGGCGGCTATGGTTAGCAGGTTTAGGTTTAGGATTTTCTTTGGGAAAAAGATGAATAGTAATCTTCATCTTTAAATAGTGCTTTTTTTTTTTTTGAAATCTAATTTAACCCTAACTAAAATTTTTTCTGGGCCATTTTTATTGCTTAACCACTAAGCCTAACTAAATTAAAATCTATTAGTTTTTTTTTTGAAAATCGAACTCCAAATTCAGTTTTAAATTTGAATAAGAAGAGGAGGGGCTCTAACAGGTCAAGTTTAAATTAATTAGCTAAGACTTCTAATTAAAGTAAACTAACAAAATTTCACCTTTAAATAAAAATACTCACACATTAACGCATAACAAATAATAAATTAAGAAAATTAGTATTTATTTTTTATTGGCACATCGAACGTTACGTCTTCCAAGTCCTTTCGCCATAAATTAATCAATTTACTAACAATCATGAATATATCTAAATTAGTGGATTTGAATATAAATTAAATTGTCTAATTTATATATATATATATATATATATATATATAATAGTATATAGCCTGAAAGGAAAAAACATAAACTAAATGCTTTAGGTATTACATATATGACCACACCGATACTACACACAGAAAAGAAGTACCTGAGAAGGAGATGATAATTTTGACATTGCAAAGAGGCAATTGAACTTCCACCAAACATGCAAAATCTGCATGTAACCAAATGCAGTAAGCAAAATTTTTCCTTTCTTCTAGGGTAATGATCCGACCCACACCCAGCTAGATAAGTAGTGGTGGAGTGCCCAATCCTACCAAATGATAACAAGCAAAAGGAATGTGTTCATATTGCAATACAGTAGTATGAATCCTTGATCCAGGCAAAGTGATCTTAGTAAGACAACCAAAAGGGTTAGTAAGATCCAAAAAAATATTCAAATAGAAAAATAGCAACCCATCCTTAACACGTCATCTTATCTAAACAGCTTGGATATTAGAGAGTTGAGAGGTAAGTTGAAAACCCACTACAGGTGGTAATGTTTTAGGAGGAAGCCCCGATATATGTACCCAAAACCATTCAGTGGATAGCTCAGTCGCAGGTGGATTTTAATGTAAGGCCAAAGAACAATTGGGGAATTTTCAAATCAACACGGCCCTTGGTTAAGAACCTGATTTATGGATTCACAATTTGGAAATAAAATTTGAAAGAGATTATTTGAAGTTCTTGAAATATGAATCCTAAAGAGGTTCCAKAAATTGAACATGACTGTTGATGCATGTGAAAACCTATTGATTTTGCTACTAATTATGTGCATATTTTCACCCTTTTTAAGATGATGAAGTACTACTTGGTATATTTTACCTTCAACGTTGCTTAAATTCAATCAAATGACTTTATTTATGCAATAATGTGAAATTATAGAATTCATGTGCTATTACTTAGGTAAAATGTCCTATTCTTGGCACCATTGCGGGGATTTTTATGTGTTTGATTGATATTTGAATTTCTATTATTTTTATTAATATTTAATACTATCCTATATTTTATTCTTTACTCTTTTTCTTGACAATCAATTTTCTCCCATGAATGTCCAAAGAGGACAACACGTATCCATGTGATCCTGAATCGGAAAGGACTTTTCGTTCTAGGAAAAGACAATAATGTACAAGTGCTAGTAAAAGAAGAGAAATGGCTCGAAGAGAACATGCGAATTTGCCGGGTATAGGCACATAACTCAATGCTGCAAGGAATGCCACAGCTATGGCTGCTAAGCATAATGCTGCAACAATGATTGCTAGATTGAATACAAAAAGGAATGCTGGAGCTATGGTTGTTGACATAAATAGATCCATCAGGGATTATGTAGTACCTATGTTAGGTGATATTTAGCTAGGGATTGTGAGGCCACTTATTTAGGCAAAACATTTTGAGCTAAAGCCAGTCATGCTTTAGATGCTTCAGATAGTAGGGTAGTTTCGCAGGATGGCTACAGAGGACCCTCTTCTGCATAGCTGTCTATTTTTGGAATTGAGTGATGTCTTCCAATTGCAAGGGGTTAGTAAAGAAGCTCTCAGAGTTAAACGCTTTCCATACTCATTGAGAGATAGAGCTAAAGATTGACTAAATACTTTAACTCCTCATTCTGTTACTTCATGGAGTGATTTGGCAGGAAAGTTCTTGTTCAAATATTTTTCACCAATCAAGAATGCCAAGTTGTGGAATGACATTACAGCCTTCAACAACATGGTGATGAGAAATTTTATGAGGCATATGAGAGGTTTAAGGAGCTTTTGAGGAAATGTCTACATCATGAGATCTCTCGTTGGATCCAAATGGAGACTTTCTAGAATGGATTAAGCCCTAAATACCACAATGTAGTAGCTGCATTAGCTAATGGAGCTTCGCTTGACAATTCATATAATGAAGCTTTTGAGATATTGGAGAGGATTGCCAGCAAGAGCTTTCAGTGGACTACAGCTAGAAATACTTCTACAATGCCGCTAGCAGCAAGAAAAGTGGCAGGAATCCATGAGCTTGATGCAATACCTTCTCTAGCTGCTGAAGTAACATCCATCGCAAATATATTAAAGTCTATGCAAGTGCAGTCAGGGTTATCTATGGGACTGTATGTAACACTCCGGATTTTACTTTTGTGAACATTTGTTTCATCTCGTGAAATTGTGTGCCAACTAGGGTTAGACATTTCATATGTGGTCAATATTTTTTAAATCGTACGTTTAATAGGTGCAAAAATATTGTCCGTGTCGAATAAGAATTATCGTTAGTTAAAGGCTCGACTCGTGGGCCTACTTGTTTGTTAGACAGAAGTTGGGCTTTTTATCGAAGAATAGCCTATTATATTAAATTTATGAATTTTAGGTTAGATTTGGACGGGAAGACCCGAAGGATTTGGCTTACGGCCCAAGTTATAAATTAAAAAAAGAAAAGAAAAGAAAAGAAAATATATATAAGAAAATAAAAAGAAAGAAAAGAAAAGAAAAGAAAAAGAAAAAGCTTAAAGGAAATCTTCATCTTCTTCCTAAGCCGCCGCTGCCATTCTCCCTCTGCAAACCCGACGCAGCTTCTCCTTCTCTTTCCTTTCCTCCACAGCCGGCGCTTGAAGTGGCCACTGTGCCACAGTTTGCGTGTAACACCCCGAATTTTTCCTTTATTAAATTTGTTAAACTTTACATGAAATTTGGGTGCCAACTAGAATTGGACATTTTATGTGATTAATATTTCTTTTAAATTTCGCGTTTAATAGGTGCGAAAATATTTTCGTGTCAAATAAAAGTTAGCATTTGGCTAAAGGCTTGACTCGCGGGCCTATTTGTTTGTTAGTCGAAAGTTGGGCTTTTTATCGAAAGGAAATTCGTTATATTAATTTAGGAAATTTAGGTTAGATTTGAATGGGAAGGCCCAACGGGATTAGATTACGGCCTAAAATATAAATTTAAAAAAAGGGCAAAGAAAAGAAAATATATAAGAAAATAAAAAGAAAGAAAATGAAAAGAAAAGGAAAAGGAAAACCCTAGAACTGTCTCCTTCTACTCCTTCCTGCCGCCGCCGCCGCGCCGCCACTCTCCCACCATTTATCTCCTTCTCCTTCCT
>MEJB01000470.1:43844-54778 GCA_001752375.1 Rhazya stricta
CTCCCTCACCAGGAGATTTATCTCTCAATTTTTGGGGTGGCATTCTGCAGAAATTCTTGAGTGAGGAAATCAGGAATGGAATTTGTATCACCTTTAATAAATTCAATTTCAAAATAAAAAACACTTAATATTGCTTGCCATCGAGCAAAAATTTGTTTTGATTCAAGGTTTTGAACATCATTTTGCAAAATTTCTTTTGCAGATTTACAATCTATACGTAATAAAAATTTTTGATTTAATAAATCATTTTGAAATTTTTGAATGCTCATGACAATGCTCAATATTTCATTTTTTATGGTGGAGCATGATTTTTGGGTATCATTCCAATGTCCAGATGTGAATTTGACAATGGCTTCTTTCCCATTTAATACTTGTTTGAGAATTCCACCATAACCAAGTTCTGAAGCATCAGTTTCAACAATTTTAAATAAACAAGGATCAATAAATTGTAAACAAGGAATTTCATATGCAAGAGATTTAATTTTCTGAATTAATTTAGTATGTTGTTTTGTCCAAAGGGACAGGATTTTTCTTTAATCGGTCATGCAACGGTTTAGCTATTCGAATTATATTAGGTATAACATCTACCACATAATTGAAACTTCCTAGAAATCATTGCAACTGATTTCTATCAATAATCGTATTAGGGAATTTAGAGGCAAATAATAACGATCTTTCAGTTGGTATTATTGTACTTTTATAAATATAATGTCCTAAAAATATGAATTTCATTTGGAAAATAGGCATCTTTGATTTAGACACAACTAAACCATTTTTCTTGACAACATAGAAAAAGGTTTCGAGGTGTTTAAATTGTTCATCAATTGATTTAGAATATATAAGAACATCATCAATATAAACAATATAGAAATTTGAACAATCATTGAATATATTATTCATAATTCTCTGGAATTCAGAGGGAGCATTCTTAAGACCAAAAGGCATTACATTCCATTCATACTGCCCAAATGGAACTGTAAATGCTATTTTATACCTATCTTTTTTTGAAATCTGTGTTTGCAAAAAACCAGATTTCATATCAAATGTAGAGAATATACAGGCATTATTCAGACGAGATAAAAGATCTTTCTGATTTGGAATAAGATATCTAATCCATTTCAGAGCAGAATTTAGAGGTTTATAATTTATGACTAACCGAGGAGTGCCACGCTCAATTTCTGCATTTTCATTAACATAAAATGCAGCGCAACTCTAAGGGGATCTGGATTTTCTAATAAGATTTTTAGATTCAAGATCTAGAATTTCTATCCTACAATGCTGTTCTAGTTCAGCATTCATCTGAACTGGTCTAGCTTGGGTAGGAATCATATTCTCATTAAAATCTAGAGATTAAGAAAGGTCAATTATATGTTGTTTCCTATCCCAGAAAACATTTGGAAGATCAGAACATAGTTCTGTTTCAAAAGAGGATTGGAGCTTTGAAATCCTARATTGAATACTAAGTGTCTGGAGTGTTTCATCAATCTGTAGATGAGACAGGGAATTTTTAAATTCTTTTAATTCAAAGGATTTGCGATGTGATAAAGCATTAATCTGATCATTGTGAACAGAGTATCCTTTAAGAAGATTTAGATTTTTAGTCTAAGGTTTTTCTAAAAAAGAAAAAACTATCCTAGTTTTCCTAAATTTAAATGAAATAGACTCAGAATTTACTTGATAAGGGGTGATCAAAGTGAGGAATAGAGTTCTGAAGATCATAGGATGACATATATCATTAACTACTGCAAAGGAAGTTTTTATAGAAACGTTTGAATGTACGATAGAAGCTTCAATCTTGTATTTGACCTCGAGCTTGGAATTGCCAGCCGTTGACAATCTACTATTTGTAGATTCTCAGAATTTACTAGGCACTAAACCAACCTTGATGCAATTCAAATCTGCACCAGTATCGAATAATGCTATGGTATCTATAACATAATCAGAAGAGAATTGAAGAGTAATCTTAATGAGATACTTCTGGGAAGTTATCTCTCTAAGAACAAATAAGAAATCTGGAGGAATTTGATTTATATTTTCTATCTGACCTGGAAGCTCTAAAGGCTCATCTTTCTCAGAATCAGAAGAGGAATTTTCATTATGTTTAGAAAGTAGAATTTGTATTACAGCAGAATCTTGCTTTTGTTTTTCTTTCAAATCTTTAAT
Organism: Rhazya stricta; assembly: GCA_001752375.1. Classification (NCBI taxonomy): domain Eukaryota; kingdom Viridiplantae; phylum Streptophyta; class Magnoliopsida; order Gentianales; family Apocynaceae; genus Rhazya; species Rhazya stricta. The sequence continues at coordinate 46,008 of MEJB01000470.1, forward strand.
TTCCTGTTTTATTATCTTAATCTCCTGCTGGAGACTAGACACAGAAATAGAAGATTCTTTTTTAGATTTTTTAAAATATTTGTTAAATCGTAAATATTTGTAGAAGTTGAAGGTAGAATAGAGGGTTTTTGAAAAGGTTTTTCATCAGACATGGAATTTAAAATCTTTTCTAAATACTATTTTTGTATATATTCCTTCTATCACCTGATTCTTTCACCATCTTCTTCAATTATTCTCTGGATCTATTGCCATCTTCCGATCCTTGGGTTAAGAATTGGTATCAGAGCCATGAGATGGCGTTGATTTTCTTGCTGAGACTATTCAAATCTCGGTAGATTTGGGTAGATCTAGTTGGTTCTGGTTAGTGTTTCTTGCATAAGACCGCCAAAGGTAAGCCAAAAAAGGCACGAGACCTGCCGGTGCGGCAGCAAGTTGGTAGCCAGATCTGATCACGATCTATCTAAGAAATACCTTGAAATGGAGAATCTCTTCAAGAGATCTACTCTTAAGTAGTTTTGTCTCCAGATCTACATCTGAAGATCCCAAGATGTTGATAAATTCTGAAGAATTAATTATTGAAGATTTTGAAAAATCTATTGATAATTGGACTATTCCAAAAATTTCTAAAGATCATGTTTATAAATCTACTTTCAATTTGTTTAAATCTGGTTATATTATAAAAACTGAAGAACAAGACATTCAGTTATCTAAACCTTTTGAATCCCTTCATCTTCTATTGTCTAAATCCCTAGAAAAACATAGATCTAGGAATTCCAAGTACCTTCACATGGGTCTTGTCCAGATTGGTATCAAACCTCTCACAAAAAAAGGTCTAAATACTCACATCTTGGCTGTTTCTTAGGGACACCGGATTCTTAAATTTTGATGATTCCTTATTAAGTTTGATTGAGTCTAGTTTATGCACTAGTCCGATCACTTTTGATTGTTATCCAAATTTTACAGTATCTTTAGATGATCCCAATATTCTGAAGTCATTAATTCTTCAGATAAAAACCCATAACTATCAAATGCTAGAAGGATCAATTCCTATAGCTTTGATGTTCCGGGTACATTATAAAGCCATGCAATTTACCTTTGCAACAAAGGCCAGATGCCARAGCGAGAAAGGTRAAACCCTTCTGTTCCAGACAGATCTTTCCAKATCTAACTTATTAATTCCCAAATCCATCCAATGGAAGGATATCCAACTTCCAGATGAATGGATCTTAGAAGGGGCTACTACTCCGACAAATTCGGTTCAATCTCCTTCAAATACTGAGATTCGAAATATAAACCAGTTTGCAAATGGTTCTGTAAAATTGATTTTCCACAGGAAAATCCCAAGTAAAAGGTTCTCAGATCATAGATCTAAAGCCCACACCATAGATGTAGGAAGAGTTTCCAAGATCTCTTTGGTCATAGATCACCCAAGGAAAACTGCTTCCCTAGCAGATCTTCCCAGGTATTTCACATCAGACATACCGACAACTTCTAGAAATTCCTTTCATAAGGCTGATTATTCTTTTGAAATTCCAAAACCAATTTACTCTAAATCAACCATTCTGGAAAGAAAAATTCCTTGCAGGTTTACCTCATCTCTTAGGAGAACGACTTGGGAATAAACTTCGAGACGAAACCTCTAATAAAATCATTCCATATCATCAGTTCACCTTCGGTGAATTGATCAGTCACATTAACAAAGAGGGTCTAAAACTGTGCCAAGGCATTAGGCTTCAGCAGACTCTCAAAAGAGAACTCAAACAGTCTAAGAAGGAGCTAGGCGACTTCTATAGACAGTTTGAAAATCTCCCTGAAAAATCCTCCCACTGCAATGGCAATTGCAGTAAACCTTCATCTTTTAGATCCCATAAGAATCATTCCTATCATAAAAAACATAAAAAATATAAAAAACCATTAGATGATTTTTATAAAAAAAATCTAAGAAATATTCTAAAAAATCTTCTTCTTATGATGAAAAACATAAATCAAGTAAAAAACCTGATTTAAAAGATGTCATGCGTTATAAATGCCATAGAAAAGGTCATTATGAAAAATATTTTAAATTTTCTAAAAAATTAAATGAACTTCATCTAGATTCTGAAGTTTATGAGAAAATTGCCAATATTCTTATTGATTTTGATTCAGATTCTGATTTTTCTAAATACTCTTCTCAAGAAACTCTATAGATTGATGAAATTCACACTTCATCATCTTCCGAGAGTTCTACATCTTCTAAATATTCTTTAAATGTTCTTATGAAAGAACAACAAACACTCTTGGAAAATGTTAAATATATTTCTGATCCCGCTTTACAAAAATAGTATTTAGAAAAGATTTTAAATTCCATGTCTAATGAAAAACCTTTTCAAAAGCCCTCTATTCTACCTTCAACTTCTACAAATACTTACAATTTAACAAATATTTTGAAAAAATCTAAAAAAGAATCTTCTGTTTCTGTGTCTAGTCTCCAACCAGAGATTAAGATAATAAAACTGGAAATTAAAGATTTCAAAGAAAAACAAAAGCAAGATTCTGCAGTAATACAGATTCTACTTTCTAAACGTAATGAAAATTCCTCTTCTGATTCTGAGAAAGATGAGCCTTTAGATCTTCCAGGTCAGATAGAAAATATAAATTAAATTCCTCCAGATTTCTTATTTGTTCTTAGAGAGATAACTTTCCAGAAGTATCTCATTAAGATTACTCTTAAATTCTCCTTTGATTATGCTATAGATACGATAGCATTATTCGATACTGGTGTAGATTTGAACTGCATCAAGGATGGTTTAGAGCCTAGTAAATTTTGAGAATCTACAAATAGTAGATTGTTAGCGGCTAACAATTCCAAGCTCCAGGTCAAATACAAGACTGAAGCTTCTATCGTACATTCAAATGTTTCTATAAAAACTCCCTTTGTGGTAGTTAATGATATATGTCATCCTGTGATCTTAGGAACTCCATTCCTCACTTTGATCACCCCTTATCAAGTAAATTCTGAGTCTATTTCTGTAAGACCCCAACCCAGAGTGGGTGATGTGATATATTTGATATGATTTGATTAGTACTACTCATACAAACAAGATGCATCTTCTGAACATTTGAATGTACGATAGAACTCATCTCATAAGAACTTCAATGTTAAGTGAGCTTGACCTGAGGTAATTCTGGGATGGGTGACCCATGGGAAAGTTCCCGGTGAGTGAGTGAGTGAGGACAAAATGTGCTAAAAAGACTCTTGGTAGTTTGTGAGGCCAATCCATCAAATCTCATAACGTACCGACCTAGTGTAAGGGGGCAGGGAGCTACAAATGGTATTAGAGCGGAGCCATCCGGAACTGTGAGAACTAAGTGCCATGCGGTGCAAAGTGCTATGTCGAGGATGGGAGATATCTCTTGAGGTCGTAGGAGCCATCTCTAGAATCTCACACGGATGGTATGGTCTTGGATTTGAGGCTTAACGAGGACATTGAGTATTTAAATGGGGGAGATTGTGAGACCCCAACCCAGAGTGGGTAATGTGAAATATTTGATATGATTTGATTGGTACTACAGAACTTAGTGGCTAGGCGTTACACTCTAGTGAGCTCACGAATGAAAGGAAATGAAATGTTTTWCTGKAAGTGAATTTTGAAAGAAATGTTTTGTAATGAGATTTTGAGAAAGGAATGTTTGGAAAGTAGTTCTTGTTTAAAGGTGAAATTTTATAATTTCATAACATATAGTACAGGTTGATGCATTCATGCATTGAGGTTACTTAATGGGCTTTTTAGCTCATTTCTTTTCTTATGTGTCATTTCAGATGATATGTAACCAGATGGGGCGAGGAAGTCGCTTATGGGCGAGCTATGACACCCGGGAACTTGTTTCAACTTATTTTATGTAATAAGATAATTATATTATTTTGAATGGTTTAAATTCTAGAGGCTTCCTCTACTTTTATTTTGAATAAATGTTGAGATAGTGAGGATTTGTTAAAATATATTTTTGACTCCTTTGGGTATTGTTGAGTTTTAAATAAATAGTTGTTTATTTTTGAGTGAAATGATGTAACATTCTCAGCTATAGGAATCTTCCTAATCTGGGGGTGTTACAAATTCCTCACTTATATTTTCTTATATTACATATATATAAATTCCATTTTATATCATCTAATTTCTTCATGCATATGAAAGGCAGTGCCTCCTGCTCACTACATATGAATGTTTAAATTTTTGTTCTTATAATTGTTTAAATTCCTTTGTTTATCAATTTATGCTTGGCCGGTTCTACCATCCATAAATTCTAGAGTAAAGTATATAGGCCTCCAGTTCCTTTAGGAACCTTTGTTGTGGATTTATTTGTKATCCCTCTTGTCTTATCACCGATCCCTCAACTGCAAGGACGTAATCCTAAGAACCTACTTTGGGACTTAGTTGTTTAAATTCCGTTTCTTTGTTTGATTATTTGTCTGCTTATTTTATAAACTGTGATTATTAGAAATCTTCGAATATTCCTTCTATCACCTGATTCTTTCTCCATCTTTTTCAATTATTCTCTGGATCTATCGCCATCTTCCGATCCTTAGGTTAAGAATTGTTACATAAGGTTTTTGATTAAGCCAATCTTCGTTGGTGCTGAAAATCTCCCACCACTGGATAAACCAGAATGGAAAGGAAGAGGCTTGACATACGGGTGACGAAGTAAATCAACCATGTATGCTAGCATTTAGGATTCTGAATATAGAGGGCATTTTTGTAGGTGTCTGGGAATCCAAACTCCTGGTTGAACCCATAACTCTGGAGATAAAATATTTAAAATTTTAAAAGTGGAACATGCACGATGTTGGTGGATTTTTTCTAAAAAGAAATGTTTTATCTCCATCGATTCACATATTTCCAGAATTATTTGATAAAAAATTGGGGTTTTTAGAGGATGAACTGGTTTGTAATACCAATTCTTTCTAAAAAGTTTTTAAATTGTTTCAAAAGGGGATTTTTCAGAAGAAGATTTTTCAATTGAAACAASATTTTGAAAAATAGATTTTTTGATAAAAGGGGTTGATACTTTAGCAGATTTCTCTACTTTGGTATCAGTTTCTGCTTTGGACGTACGTTATAAGGTACCTCGGGATTGAGACTGAATTGTCTGCTGACTTTGTTGACTCTGGGCGAGTACTATTTCCTTCCCTTTGTCTGAAAAAGTCTGCTGGAATTTTGATAGAAGTTCTTGGAACTCTTTGGAATTTGCAAGTGATTCCATCAACGCCTGAGATGGAATGCTCGAAATTGATCTTGATTGTTGTCTGGAATTTGCTAGTTTCTGCTCTTCTTCTTGGCATATTTCATATCAAGATTTGTTGGCTACTACCAGTATTTTGGAGGTTTTTTTTGGGGTATTTGGGTTCGCTCCCTTACTAGGAGGTTTATCTCTCAATTTTCGAGATGGAATTCTGCAGAAATTCTCGAGTGACGAAATCAGGAATGGAATTTGTATCACCTTTAATAAATTTAATTTGAAAATAAAAAATACTTAATATTGCTTGCCATCGAGCAAAAATTTGTTTTGAAGCAAGGTTTTGAACATCTTTTGCAAAACTTCTTTTGTAGATTTACAATCTATATGTAATAAAAATTTCTGATTTAATAAATCATTTTAAAATTTTTGAATGCGCATGACAATGCTTAATATTTCCTTTTTTTTGGTGGAGTATGATTTTTGGGTGTCATTCCATGTCCAGACGTGAATCTGACAATGGCTTCTTTCCCATTTAATACTTGTTTGAGAATTCCACCATAACCAAGTTCTGAAGCATTAGTTTCAACAATTTTAAATAAACAAGGATCAGCAATATGTAAACAAGGAATTTCAGATACAAGAGATTTAATTTTCTGAATTAATGTAGTATGTTGTTCTGTCCAAGGTACAGGATTTTTCTTTAATCGGTCATGCAACGGTTTAGCTATTCGAATTATATTAGGTATAAAATCTACCACATAATTTAAACTTCCTAAAAATCGTTGCAACTGATTTTTCTCAATAATCTTACCAAGGAATTTAGAGGCAAATAACAGTGATCTTTCGATTGGTGTTATTGTACCTTTACAAATATAATGTCCTAAAAATTTGACTTTCATCTGGAAAATAGATACCTTTGATTTAGACACAACTAAACCATTTTTTTGACAACATAGAAAAAGGTTTTGAGGTGTTTGAAGTGTTCATCAATTGATTTAGAATATATAAGAACATCATCAATATAAACAATACAGAAATTTGAACAATCATTGAATATATTATTCATAATTCTCTGGAATTCAGAGGAAGCATTCTTAAGATCAAAAGGCATTACATTCCATTCATACTGCCCAAATAGAACTGTAAATGCTGTTTTATACCTATCTTTTTTTGAAATCTGTATTTGCCAAGAACCATATTTCATATCAAATTTAGAGAATATACAAGCATTATTTGGACGAGATAAAAGATCTTCCTGATTTGGAATAGGATATCTAATCCATTTCACAGCAGAATTTAGAGGTTTATAATTTATGACTAACCGAGGAGTGCCATGCTCAATTTCTRCATTTTTATTAGCATAAAATGTAGCGCAACTCCAAGGAGATCTAGATTTTCTAATAAGATTTTTAGATTGAAGATCTAGAATTTCTGAAGAATAACGAAGGTCAACTATGTAATGCCCTGCCCCGTTACACTGGGTCGGTCGGTACATTATTAGATTTGATGGATTCACCTCACAAACCACCACGAATCTTTTCAGCACGTTTTATCCTCACTGACGCACTCACCAGGAACTTTCCAATGGGTCACCCATCCCAAAATTACCTCAAGTCAAGCTCACTTAACACTAAAGTTCTTATGAGATGAGCTTTCAAAAAAAAAAAAGGCATCTTATTTGTATGAGTAGTACCAATCAAATCATATCAAATATATCACATCACCCACTCTGGGTCGGGGTCTTACAATCTCCTCCACTTAAAAACTCAACGTCCTCGTTGAGCCTCAAATCTAGGACTGTACCATCTGTGTAAGATTCTAAAGATGGCTCCCACGACCTCAAGAGGTGTCTCCCGTCCTCGACATAGCATTTTGTGCCGCATAGCACTTACTTCTCACAGTTCCAGACGGCTCCGCTCTGATACCATTTGTAATGCCCCGCCCCGTAACGGGGCGAGGCGTTACAATTTCATTTAAATTTAGGAAAACTAGGATAGTTTTCCTTTCTTAGAAAAATCTTAARCTAAAAATCTAAATCTTCTTAAAGCATACTCTGTTCACAATGATCAGATTAATGCTTTATCACTTTGCAAATCCTTTGAATTAAAGGAATTTAAAAATTGGTTGATCTCGTGAAATTGTGTGCCAACTAGGGTTGGACATTTTATATGTGATTAATATTTTTAAATCGTACGTTTAATAGGTGCRAAAATATTATCCGTGTCGAGTAAGAGTTAGCATTTAGTTAAAGGCTCAACTCGTGGGCCTATTTGTTTGTTAATCGGAAGTTGGGCTTTTTATCCAAAGGAAGCCCATTATATTAAATTTATGGATTTTAGCTTAGATTTGGATGGGAAGGCCTGACGGGTTTGGATTACGGCCCAAAATATTAAAAAAAGAAAAGAAAAGAAAATATATAAGAAAATAAAAAGAAAGAAAAAGAAAAGAAAAGAAAAGTCATGACGAGGGCATCGGGTAGGTAGAGGAGGAGCGATAGTGGCGGCGGTGAGAAGAGAAGAAAAAGAGGCGGCGGGTAGGGCTTGGGCAGCGGCGTCGGCGGAGGAAGAAGGAGATAGTTTCTAGGGTTTTTTCCTCATGATGTCTATAGAATCTTTTTTAAAATCCTAAGCTCTGATACCATAACTTTTGAATTTTTGAAAAGCATAGGGGTATCAAGCCATGCCACAAGCTTCCCTCTCGGGACCATCTGGTAAGTTTGTAGTTTGATTTAATTTCTCAAATGAGTTGAATGTTAAGTGTTAAATTTGTATTTTGATTTAAATTCTCGAATGAGTTGAATGTTAAGTGTTAAGTTTCTATTTTGATGTAAATTCTCGAATAAGTTGAATGTTAAGTATTGTGGTATGTCTTGGTTTTGTTTTGAATGGGGGATGATGTATAATGTTGGAATTTGAAGATTCATTTAGACAAGAGTTATTGCATTTCATTTGTAATACCTAAATGAAATCGTAAATGTCATTCTCACCTATCTATGAGATGAAATTAAAAATGTAAAGAATATTAATTTGATGCCAAATTTAGGAGAAAGTGTTTGTAGAATAAAGTCTTTGAAGGAAATCTTTTGCTAGGAATGTGATACTTAAGGTGTTTGTAAAATGAAGTCGCTGAAGGAAATCTCTTGTTATGAATAGGGATATGGAATCTATGTTAAAATATTGTTTGAATGCCTAATGTAACACCCCGAAATTTACTTTTATGAATTTTTGTTCGATCTCGTGAAATTGTGTGCCTACTAGGGTTGGACACTTTATATTGATTAATATTTTTAAATTGCACGTTTAGTAGGTGAGGAAATATTGTCTGTGTCAAATAAGAGTTATCGTTTGGTTAAAGGCTCGACTCGCAGGCCTATTTATTTGTTAGTCGGAAGTAGGGAGCCCATTATATTTAAATTATGGATTTTAGGTTAGATTTGGATGGGAAGACCCGAAGGATTCGGGTTACGGCCCAAAATATTAAAAAAAGAAAAGAAAAGAAAATATATAAGAAAATAAAAAGAAAGAAAAAGAAAAGAAAAGAAAAAGAAAAACCCTAGA
>MEJB01000470.1:55513-86015 GCA_001752375.1 Rhazya stricta
AGTGCCCAGCAAGCACAGGCGCCTAGGCGCCCAGCGCCTGACGCCTAGGCGCACCGATGCCCAGATGCCTAGGGCCGTTGTGCTTGCCGCTTGAGCACACGCCCAAGGACGCATTGCCATTCCGGAGACATTTGGACATCGTGAACTTAAAGGTAAAAACGTTAACACTTGACATTTCAGATGATATGTAACCAGATGGAGCGAGAAGGTCGCTTGTGGGTGAGCTACGATACCCAGGAACTTGTTTCGGCCTTATTTTATGTAATAAGATAATTATATTATTTTTCAAAATTTTAAATTTTTGAGGCTTCCGCTGCCTTCATTTTTGAATGGTTTAAATTGTTGAGACTTCCGCTGTCTTCATTTTTAAATACATGTTGAATTTCAAATGATAGTTGATTATTTGCGAATGGAATGACGTAACATTGCCGAGTTAGGATAAGGTTCCTAATCTAGGGGTGTTACACCTAAGATGTGAGATTGTCTTGTTAATAAAAATGTTGAACAATTACAAGATGATTGTTAGTTTGGATGGACAAATCTTTGATAAGTAAGGTATTAAATTTCTTTTGACAATACTCGAGGAGTTTTTGGTCGATTTGAGTAGGTTTAACTTTAGTTGTGATAGTTATTCAAGTAAAGTAGTTTTCATAAGGAGATGTAAATGGTATGTGATTTTGATTCCAAGATGCTGAAAGGAATTAAAAACAAATGWCTAAGTAGATTTTGGACTATAAGGTTTTGATTTTGATTTTTGATGATTTTGACTTTTGATGAAGAGATCATTGAATTGAATTTCTATCGTTGAATTTCTATTTTGTTTGGAGATTGTTAAATTTTTTTCTTTAAGAAGTTGATCTGATTTTAATTGTAATTGAGGAGATCAATATGTTTTAAGGAAAGGAATTAGAATTCATAGGAATAAATATAGTAGGTTGGATCTAGCGCAATTTATGAAGTGATGATGTATGTAAGCTTATTAATATATAAAATAGGATTTATGGATCGTCTAGAATTATAAAAGGTCAAAATGTGAACTATTGCAGGAAAAGTTAAAATACCACTGGGTATCTAGTATTCTTTTAATATTTCAAGAATATTTTTGAGGTTTAGTTGGAAAACTAGTCCTACTAATGGAATTAATGATCATGTACCTAGTTTTCACCATGGGTTGCACATGTATTATTTGTGGAGAAGAATAACAGACCTATGAGATTATATATAGATTATATAGAATTAGACGAGGTGACGATAATGAATAGGCACCCGTTGTCTAGGATTGATGATTCGTTGATCAACTTTAGGTGCTAAATATTTTTCTAAGATTGATCTATGATCAGGCTATTATTGATATGGCTCCTTAAGAGGTAACATAGGAAAGAGACAAACAAGATGCGTATAAGGTACTCACAACCCTTTAGTGAACTCTAAATTTCGAGGACGAAATTTATTTTATGGGATCGGGTATTGTAACACCCAGATTTTACTTTTATGAATTTTTGGTTGATCTCGTGAAATTGTGTGCCAACTAGGGTTAGACATTTTATATGTGATTAATATTTTTAAATCGTACGTTTAATAGGTGCGGAAATATTGTCTGTGCCAAATAAGAGTTAGCGTTTGGTTAAAGGCCCAACTCGTGGGCCTATTTGTTTGTTAATCGAAAGTTGGACTTTTTATCGAAAGGAAGTCCATTATATTAAATTTACGAATTTTAGGTTAGATTTAGATGAGAAGGCCCGACGGGTTTGGATTACGGTCCAAAATATTAAAGAAAAGGAAAAGAAAAGAAAATATATAAGAAAATAAAAAGAAAGAAAAAGAAAAGAAAAGAAAAAGAAAAACCACAGAAACTATCTTCTTCTTCCTCCTCCGGCCGCTGCCGCCCAAGCCCTACCTGCCTTCTGTTTTTCTTCTCTTCTCGCCGCCGCCACTGCCACTCCTCCGCTACCTACCCGACGCCCTCATTGTGACTTTTCCTTCTCTTTCTCCTCTCATCCTCTTCTCTTCCCTTCTTCTTGGTTGACACTTGAAGTGGCCGCCGCTCGTCGCTGCGTGCGATTGGCAGGCCGCTTATCGCACAGAAGACCTCTGTTAGTACTGTCCCTTCCACGCCGATGCTTGAGGGACGCCGCTCGCAGCACTCATCGCCAGCGCCGGATTCTCGGAGCCGCGACCAGATTTGCTATCATATCTGTAGCCGCTCAGAGAAACGTGGCGACGTGACCCCCACAACCAAGCTTACTGTTGCGCGTCGCCCATCTTTGACTGCTGCTCGCCGTCGCTTCTGGGCACGTCACGGCGAGTCTTATCACGCCAAAGGCGTGCGATCCGTGTCCACCGAAACCTTCTGCTGCGACACCATCGCTGATGGGCTCTGAACCAAAAGAGATCCCGTCTTCTGAGCCATCAACAAGGCCGAGTTTGTTGCTGAGACACCATCTCCGGTTCTAGCCGAATGGAATCTCCATGCCAAACAGTCGCCTCTGCTCGCTGACTTTCTCCCGTCGCCGACCAAACCTTGTGCCGATGCTGTTCTGCTCGCCGACGCGATTCTACTCGCCGCTGCAATTCGCCAGAAGCCAACCAGAAATGTTGCAGGTGTTTGTTTGGCCAAGAATAAGGCCCGGTACTCAGTAGTACCAGGCGCCCAGTGCCTAGCAGGCACAGGTGCCCAGCGTGCGGGCCTAGTGCCCAGCAGCACCAGGTGCTCAGTAAGCCCAGGCGCCCAACCCGCCCGCACTATGCCCAAGCGCTCATGCCCAGGCGCACCGATGCCCAGCGCCAGACGCCGACGATTGACGCCCATGCGCACCGATGCCCAGACTCTAGTGCGCGCGCCGCTTGAGCGAACGCCTGAGGACCTATTGCCATTCCCGAGACATTTGGATGTCGTGAACTTAAAGGTGAAAACGTTAACACTAAATATTGAAATTTTATGACTTGTACATAATTATACCCTAAAGTGAATTGATGAGAGAACATAGTTAGATTTATACCCGAGCTAAAGAATTTTAATTGTAACCTTAAAAAGACATGATAACTGGTAATGTGAGAATTAAGAATGGATTAATAATTAATAAAGGACATTTTTGGATTAAACAATAATGCCTAAGTTGGAACGATCGAAATAAGTAGATCCTCTTTTTGTAATCAGCTAGGTTATTTCGAGGGCTTACGTTAAGATCGGTTGAAGGAGTTCACTTCACAACATAAGTAAGAACCCGTTAACGTAAAGGACTCCGGGTAAGTAATCCTCCCATTCATTAACATTATAAATGAATGAAATTGAACGCTTTTAATTGCTTTAACATGTTTTGTATGAAATTTTATGTTGATGTGAGTAATTGTGAAGAATGTTAATTTGTTTGTATCTAGTAGCACTTTTATGTTAAAGAATATGCTATTATGTTTCATATCCTATGCTATTTGTTGAACGTTACATTTCATAAGGCTGTATGTGTTTCATGTCATGAGCATGTAGTTAGAATTTCTACATCACATTTGGCATGAGCCCTTCATGCACTTAGAAAGTGAAGGGTTAGAAAATGGAATTTTAAAGGAAACGGTCAAAGTTTTGGAAATGTTAAAGTTTTCGRAACAGAGTGTCAACCTCCACAAAAGATGTGAGTGGGAAATGGGGCGTGAGGGACCGGCACACCGGACCCTACCCTCTTAGAGGGTAGGCATGAAGTTAAAAGAATGAAGTTAAAGGAATGAAATTTAACCGCTTTGCGATTCTACCAGTAGGAATGGAATTGGGTTCCAAATAAGAATGGCCCACTACAAGCTTAATGGCTAGGCATTACACTCTAGTGAGCTCACGAATGAAAGAAAACAGAATGTTTTTACAGTAAGCAAATTTTGAAGGAAAGTTGTAAAGAAATTTTGAAAAGAGAATGTTCTGGAAAGTTTTTCACTTAAAAAGGCAAAATCTTAAAGTTTTATGATATGTAGGACGTGTTCATGCATTCATGCATGAGGTTACTTACTGGGCTTTTTAGCTCATTCCTTTTCTTTATGTTTCATTGCACATGATATGTAACCAGATGGGGCGAAGAGGTCCCTTGTGGGCGAGCTACAATACCCGGAAACTGGTTTTTGAATCGATTTATGTAATAATATGCATCTTTTTGAATGGTTGAAATTCTTAAAGCTTCCTCTGTCTTCATTTTTGATTGGTTTAAATTGTTGAGACTTCCGCTGCTTCATTTTTAAATAAATGTTGAGTTTTAAATTGATAGTTGTTTATTTTCAAGTAAAATGATGTAACATTCCCGAGTTAGGATAAGGTTCTTAATCTGGAGGTGTTACAGTTATGGTATCATAGCTAGTTTTAAATAATGGTTGATTACAGTTAAGGTTCCTAAACATAACTGTAACACCCCCAGATTAAGAACCGTCCTAACCCAGGAATGTTACGTCATTCCACTCGAAAACAAACAACTATTTATTTAAAACTCGACATTTATTCAACAATACCCAAAGGAGTCAAAAATACATTTTGATAAATCCTCACTATCCCAATATTTTATTCAAAAGAGAAATACAGCGGAAGTCTTTCTAAGCCATTCAAAAACAAAAATCACAATGAAACTTCAATAATTTAAAACATTCAGAAATATTCATCTTATTTCATAAATAAATTCGAAAACCAGTTCTCGGGTATCGTAGCTCTCCCACAAGCGACCTCCTCGCCCCATCTGGTTACATATCATCTGCAATGAAACATATGAAACATAGTGTGCCGGTCCCCCACGCCCCATTTCCCACTCACACCTAGTATTCAATCTAGGGTTTCAAAGCTCCAATCCTCTTTTGCAGCAGAACTATGTTCTAATCTTCCAAATGCTTTCTGGGGCTAGGAAACAACATATAGTTTGTAATGCCCCGCCCCGCTACACTGGGTCAGTACGTTATTAGATTTCATGGACTGGTCTTACAAACTACCACGAATCTTTTCAGCACGTTTTGTCCTCACTCACGCACTCACCAGGAACTTCCCAGTGGGTCACACATCCCAAAATTACCCCAGGTCAAGCCCGTTACACCGGGTCGATATGTTATTAGATTTGATGGACTAGCCTCACAAATCCCCATAAGTCTTTTCAACATGTTTTGTCCTCGTTCACGCGCTCGCCAGGAACTTCCCAGTGAGTCACCCATCCTAAAATTACCCTAGGTCAAGCTCCCTTAACACTGAAGTTCTTATGAGATGAGTTTCCGAAAAGAAGATACTTCTTGTTTTTATGAATAGTACCAAGAAAATCATATCAAATATATCATATCACTCACTCTAGGTGGGGGTCTTACAATATTCCCCACTTAAATACTCAACGTCCTCATTGAGCCTCAAATCTAGGACTCTACCATCCGTGTGAGATTCTAGAGGTGGCTCCTACGACCTCAAGAGGTGTCTCCCGTCATCGACGTAGCACTTTGCGCCGCATAGCACTTAATTCTCACAGTTTCGAATGGCTCCACTCTGATACCATTTGTAACGCCTAGCCCCGCTACACTGGGTCGGTACGTTATTAGATTTCATGGATTGGCCTCACAAACCACCACGAGTCTTTTCAGCACGTTTTGTCCTCCTCACCGGGAACTTCCTAATGGGTCACCCATCCCAAAATTACCCCAGGTCAAGCTCGCTTAGCATTGAAGTTTTTATGAGATGAGCTTCTGAAAAGAAGATGCTTTTTTTTTTTATGAATAATACTAATAAAATCATATCAAATATATCACATCACCCACTCTGGGTCGAGGTCTTACAATCTCCCCTACTTAAATACTCAACGTCCTCATTGAACCTCAAATCTAGGACCATACCATCCGTGTGGGATTCTAGAGGTGGTTCCTACGACCTCAAGAGGTGTCTCCCGTCATCGACATAGCACTTTGCGCTGYGTAGCACTTAATTCTCATAGTTTCGGATGGCTCCGCTCTGATACCATTTGTAACGCTCCGCCCCCTTACACTGGATCGGTGCGTTATTAGATTTGATTGATTGGCCTCACAAACCACCACGAGTCTTTTCAGCACRTTTTATCCTCATTCACGAGCTCACCGGGAACTTCCCAGTGGGTTACCCATCCCAAAATTACCCATCCCAAAATACATTTTAACAAATCCTCACTATCCCAACATTTATTCAAAATGAAAGTAGCGGAAGCCTTAAGAATTTAAACCATTCAAAATAATATAATTATCTTATTACATAAAATAAGTTGAAACAAGTTCCTGGGTATCATAGCTCGCCCACAAGCGACCTCTTTGCCCTATCTGGTTACATATCATCTGAAATGACACATAAGAAAAGAAATGAGCTAAAAAGCCTAGTAAGTAACCTTAATGCATGAATGCATCAACCTTACTACATGTCATGAAATTATAAAATTTTACCTTTAAATAAAAACTACTTTCCAAACATTCCTTTTTCGAAATCTCATTACAAAACATTTCCTTCAAAATTCACTTGCAGTAAAACATTCCATTTCCTTTCATTCATGAGCTCACTAGAGTGTAACGCCTAGCCACTAAGTTCTACAGTGGGCCACAGTTATTTGGAACCCGATTCCATTCCTATCGATAGAATCGCAAAGCGATTAACATTAAAAAAAAAAAGTTTTCTTTCCATACTTTCACCTCCAAGGACGTGGACATTCCATTCTTATCTACCCTCAAGAGGGTAGGGTCGGGCCGTCGATCCCCCATGCCCCATTTCCCATTCACATCTTTCATGACCAGCTTTACACTCCTTTTCGAAAACTTTAGCATTTTCAAAACTTTATGTTTTCCTTTAAGATTCTATTTCCTAAACCATTCACCTTCTAAGTATGTGAATTTCTCATGCCAAATATGATGTAGAATTCTAACTACATGCTCATGATATGAAATGCATACAACCTTATATAATATAACATTCAACAAATAGAACAAGATATGAAATATAATAGCATATCATTTGACATAAAAGTGCTACAAGATATAAACACATTAACATTCCATACAATTATACATATATAATCATACAATCTCATACACAACATATTCGAGCAACCAAAACAGTTCAATTACATTCATTCATAACTTTAATGAGATGTGAGGATTACTTACCTGGAGTCCTTTATGTTAACGAGTTCTTAAGTTGTGAAGTGAACTCCTTCAACCGATCTTAACGTAAGCCCTCGAAATGACCTAGTTGATTACAAAATTGGGTCTACTTAGTTCGATCGTCTCAACTTAGCTATTATGTGTTTAATCCAAAAATGTCCTTTATTAATTATTAATCCATTCTTAGTTCCTACATTATCAATTATCATGTCTTTTTAAGGTTACAATTTAAATTCCTTAACTCAGTTATAAATCTAACTGTGTTCTCTCATTAATTCGTTTTAGGGTATGTATAAGTTATAAAATTTCAATGTCATGTGTTAACGTTTTCACCTTTAAGTTCATGATATCCAAATGTCTCGGGAATGGCAATAGGTCCTCATGTGCAACAGTGTCTGGGAGCCTGGGCATTGGTGTGCCTCGGCATCGGGTGCCTGGGCGCTGGGCACTGGGCCCTTCGACGCTTGCTGGGCACGCCCCTGGTGTTACTGGGCACGGTTGGATCCGGCACTGCTGAGTGCCAGGCCTTGTTCTTGGCCAAACAAGCTCATGACTCGGTAGTGTTTCTAGTCAACCTCCGATGAAAGTCAATTTCTGCTCATGCTGCCAGCGATTGGCTGATGGTGAAGGATAACCGGCGACGCGAGCAGCAAGAACAGAGAGCCAAAACGATGGCCAACTGCAAAGGTTTTGGCTTCAGTTCGAAGGGGAAATCTATTTAGCAGAGGAAGAAAAATAAAGGCAGCAAATTTGGTGACGGCATCGATCAGATCTGGTCGGCCGAGCAGGAAAACGGCCAATGACGGTAGGTTTGGCGACGATGTCGCACAGATCTAGTCGCTCTCACAGAGAAGGAGACGACGGTGACAGATCTAGTGACGGTGTCGTATAGATAGGTCACTTCTATAGAGAAGGAAAAAGGTAATGACGGTGGATCTGGCGATGGTGTGGCACAGATCCAGTCGGTCATACAGAGAAGGAGAGGAGGGAGATGACTTACCGAATCTGGTAGGCGTAGTTGCTCTGGCTGAACGTCCATGAGTTAGCTGGTCGGCACATAGAGACTGTTTTGGGCTGGCGCTGCGACAACATGAGAGATGGCAATGTCTCCAGATGAGCAGCGGCAGTAGATCGATGGCGCGATGGGGTATCACCGATCAAACTGCAATCGGTTGTGGCGTCAATAGAGGAACGAAGAGAAGAGAGAAGGAGAAGTTAGGAAAAGCTGCGACGAGCTGCGTCGGGTCAGGCAGTGGGAGAAGTAGCAGCGACGATAGGGTGGGTTAGGGCTTGGCAGCAGCGACAATCAGGGGAGGAAGATGAAGATGGTTTCTAGGGTTTTTTCTTTTTTTCTTTTCTTTTCTTTCTTTTATTTTCTTATATATTTTCTTTTTTTATTGTTATTATTTTTGGGTCGTAACCCAAACCCGTCAGGCCTTCCCATCCAAATCTAACCCAAAACTCACAAAATAAACGTAACGGGCTTCCTTTCCATAAAAAGCCCAACTTCCAACTAGCAAATATATAGACCTACGAGTCGAGCCTTCAACCAAATGATAACTCTTATTTAATATGGACAATATTTCTGTACCTATTAAAGGTGCRATTACAAAATATAAACCACATATAAAATTTCCAACCGTAGTTGGCCCATAATTACACGCAAAATCAAACAAGATTAAATAAGAAGAAATTTTGGGTGTTTCAAAATTACTCAGTCATAAAATCTGGATACAATTTTTGTCTTCTGAATCTTCAGAGAGACTTGAGCAAAACGGGATTAGTCTGCTAGGGATTTTTATTGCCTCCCTGACTAAGGAGGGAGAGTCCTCCTTATATAGAAATCAAGAGGGGGATTTCTACAGTATTTTTAAGTGAGCGCTATAGTTAAAAATCGAGAGCGGTACAGTGTACAGTGTTTTTGTGTGAATTTACAAGTATTTCTGGTGTAGAGTATAACAGTGCTCTATAGTATTTGTACAAGGAATTTTTTGGAGAAGTCTTCTACTGGAGTAGATCAGCTTCGTCCAATACTGGTGATGTCGCCGAGTCATCGGAGAATACCGCCTGGGATTTGGAAAAAGAGGGAACATACAGTAATAATAGTTGTTGCATCTCTTCTGGTGATTTAGCTGCTGCTTGTCTAGCTGCGAGCTAGGATTTGTCAGTGAGGAATTTCTTCTAGTCCGGTGTAATAGCTCGAGCCATAATCTTCTGAATATTCACAGGCAGAATTCAATGATTGACTGCACCTGGAATGATGGAGGAATTTTAAATGCCGTCCACCATTTTATCTGGAATTTTCTCTGTATAATAGGGATTTATACTAGGGTATACTCTAGCTACCAAGAAAGAACCCATGGTAAGTAGAGTTTTGTATAGAATAGGGGTGGTATCTCGAAATAGGATTCCTCTGGAGAGGGTTTGTAGTGGTGTTTGAAGGTATTGAAAGCTATCTTTACATAAGGTTTTTGATTAAGCCAATCTTCGTTGGTGTCGAATCTGTTTTCAATTTGTTTAAATCTGATTATATTATAAAAACTAAAGAACAAAGACATTCAGTTATCTAAACCTTGTGAATCCCTTCATCTTCTATCATCTAAATCCCTAGAAAAACATAGATCTAGGAATTACAAGTACTTTCACATAGGTCTTGTCCAGATCGGGATCAAACCTCTCACAAAAGAGGGTCTAAATACCTCGATCTTGGCTGTTCTTAGGGATACCAGATTCTTAAATTTTGATGATTCCTTATTAAGTTCGATCGAGTCTAGTTTATGCACTGGTTCGATCAGTTTTGATTGTTATCCGAAAGAGGGGAGTAGGTAATCCTGATGTTCAGGGTCCAATGCGCCTTGCGGACCGGGGAATGGGACTTGGGGGATCCTAAGGCTTATAATAGATGGAGTGCTATATCCTAACAGATTAAGCTTTTGGGATAGTTGGTTCCATTTACTTATGGTATCAGAGCCAACCCAGGTTCGAATCCTTGTAAATGCCATATAAATTCCAATCCATGGAGCTCATGGGTTCAAAATCCCACTGGTGTTGGTAAGCGCAGTAGGGAGGCAAGGCAGTAAGATGTATGTCCAGCCGGGTAAGAGGGGAGTAGGTGATCCTGACGTTCAGGGTCCGATGCACCTTGTGGACCTGAGAATGGGACTTGGGGGATCCTGAGGCTTACAATAGATAGAGTGCCGTATCCTAATAGCTTAAGCTTTTGGGATAGCTGGCTCTATTGACACAGAAGTTCCTGCAACTCCTTGGAATTTGCAAGTGATTCCCTCAATGCCTGAGACGGAATGCTGGGGATTGATCCTGATTGTTGGCCGAAATTTGCAAGTTGTTGCTCTTCTTCTTGGCAAATATCATACCAAGACTTTTTGTTGTTGTCCGCAGTCGGTATTTTGGAGGTTTTTTGCTAGGTATTTTGGGTCACTCCCTCACCAGGAGGTTTATCTCTCATTTTTTGGGTGGCATTCTGTAGAAATTCTCGAGTGAGGAAATCAGGAATTGAATTTGTATCTCCTTTAATAAATTCAATTTCAAAATCAAAAATACCTAATATAGCTTGCCATCTAGCAAAAATTTGTTTTGATGCAAGATTTTGAATATCTTTTTGCAAAACTTCTTTTGCAGATTTACAATCTATATAATAGAAATTTTTTATTTAATAAATCATTTTGAAATTTTTGAATGCATATGACAATGCTTAGTATTTCCTTTTTTATAGTGGAATATGGTTTTTGGGTGTCGTTCCAATGTCCARATGTSAATCTGACAATGGATTCTTTCCCATTTAATACTTATTTTAGAATTCCACCATAACCAAGTTCAGAAGCATTAGTTTCAACAATTTTAAACAAACAAGGATCAGCAATATGCAAATAAGAAATTTTAGATACAAGAGATTTAATTTGCTAAATTAATTTAGTATGTTCATCTATCCAGGGGACAGGATTTTTCTTTAATCTGTYATGCAACGGTTTAGCAATTCGAATTATATTAGGTATAAAATCTACCACATAATTCAAACTTCCTAAGAATCGTTGCAACKAGTTTTTATCAGTAATTATCAGAATGGTTGATTACTATCTTTCCTAAGCATAAGCCTAGTTAAGAAAGTATTCTTACAATACTGGAATTCAGATAATTTTCTACACCTAAGGTTGGATAATAACTCAGCATTTTGATCCTTAAGGTGTGATGGATCTCCAATAAAATGAAGGGAAATAGAAAGAATAAGAGTGGAAACCACATCGGAGATGGGTTGACCACTGGCATCTATGATAAAGTTACCATCTTCATCGATCCTAACAGCATATAGAATATCCTGCCGCTGTTGACTAGTGAGATAGTAGTCCCACTAGCCTTTCGACTGACCAAAGAAATCTGCGATGAGGAGTTTTGCTATAGCTCTATCCTCTGTTCCTATTTGGGTTTTGAAGGCATTTGCTGCCATAATCATCTGCTGTAAGAAGTTGATGATTTGGTAATAAGATAAATTGTCTATGTTCCAATCATAGACAGATGAGGCATTGAACCTGTATTGGGAAATAGGTTTGGCTACAGTAATATCTGGAGCCATAGGGGAACTTGGAACAGGAACTATAGATGACTGCCAAGTCATCAGATTGATCCTGGGAATTGACTCAAAATTTTGATTGGAATTGTTCCAAAGTCTGATCACTATCGGAAGAAGAGGAATTTTCTTCTAAGACATTAATCTTGTTAGACTCGGAAACGAAATCGAGAATAATCTTACTAGAAGCAGAGGATAAATCAATTGACTTAATTTATCCTGGATTGCTTTAGAAAATTCTAAATTATTTTCTCTAATCGATTTTATACTAGAGTCAGAAATAGAGAAAGGTTTAAAAATAGGATTTTTAAGAGTTTTCTTTTCTTCTTTCGAAAAAGTGGAATCAGAAATAATAGATTTTTCAGAAATTATTGGAATGGATTTTTCAATCCTATCCAGCTGTTTTCCTATAGTATTTAAATGAGTATTTGTAAAATTATTTTGAACAATAGTATTTTTAGTATTTTGTGAAACATCTTCAGAAGGTGTTTTCAAAGGAATAGCATCCACAGTTTTTCCTAAATGATCTAATTTGATACCTAGGAGGGGTGGATGATTCGCTTAAATCTTGTGAGAGCCCGAAACGGACTGCCACTCAAGAATTTTCTTAGACGGAGTAGTAATTGGCTGAATAGATGAAAAAGGATATTTAATTTTATTTGGAATACTATAATATAATTCAAACCAATCAAAAAATAGAATATGTAATTTATTAGAAATTACAAAATTATAATATTTTTCTTGAATTTATTTTCTTTCAGAAAGAAATTTATCAAAAAACCAGATTCTCTTTGCAGAATTTTCATTAGAATAAAAATCATTGTGTAATAGATTTTTATCTAATTGAAAATCTTTTGAAATAATATTTAATTCATTCTAAGCATTTTCTGTGATAGCAGAAAATGTCGAACTAGTAGGTTCACTACCAAAAGGTGATTTATAGTAAATGGTTTTGGAATTTCAAAAGAATAATCAGCCTTATGAAAGGAATTTCTAGAAGTTGTCGGTATGTTCGATGTGGAATACCTGGGAAGATCTGCTAGGGAAGCAATTTTCCTAAGGTGTCTATGACCAAAGGGAGTTGGGAAATACTTCCTAGATCTATGGTCTGGGCTTCAGATGTATGATCTGAGAACCTTTTACTTGGGATTTTCCTGTGGAAACTCATTTTTACAGAATCATTTGCAAACTAATTTATATTTCTAATCTCAGTATTTGGAGGAGATTGAACCGAATTTGTAGGAGCAGTAGTCCCTTCTAAGATCCGTTCATTTGGAAGTTGGATATCCTTCTATTGGATGATTTGGGAATTACTAAGTTAGATCTGGAAAGATCTGTCTGGAGCAGAAGGGTTTCACCTTTCTTGCTCTGGCATCTGGCCTTTGTTGCAAAGCAGATTGCATGGCTTTATAATGCACTTGAAACATCAAAATTATAGGAATTGATCCTTCTAGCATTTAATAGTTATGGGTTTTTAGCTGAAGAACTAATGACTTCAGAATATTGGGATCATCTAAACAGACCGTAAAATTTGGATAACAATCAAAAGTGATCGAAGCAGTGCATAAACTAGACTCGATCGAACTTAATAAGGAATCATCAAAATTTAAGAATTTGGTGTCCCTAAGAACAGCCAAGATTGAGGTATTTAGACCCTCTTTTGTGAGAGGTTTGATACCGATCTGGACAAGACCTGTGTGAAGGTACTTGTAATTCCTAGATCTGTGTTTTTCTAGGGATTTAGATGATAGAAGATGAAGGGATTCCAAAGGTTTAGATAACTGAATGTTTTGTTCTTCAGTTTGTATAATATAATCAGATTTAAACAAATTGAAAGCAGATTTCTAAACATGATCTTTAGAAATTTTTGGAATAGTCCAATTATCAATAGATTTTTCAAAATCTTCAATAATTAATTCTTCGAAATTTATCAACATCTTGGGATCTTCAAATGTAGATCTGGAGACAGAACTACTTGATGAAGTAGATCTCTTGAAGAGATTCTCCATTTCAAGATATTTCCTAGATAGATCGTGATCAGATATGGTTACCAACTTGCTATCGCACTAGTGGGTCTCGTGCCTTCCTTAGCTTACCTTTTGGCGATCTTATGCAAAAAATACTCACCAAAACCAACTAGATCTATCCAGATCTATCCAGATCCGAATAGTCTCAGCAAGAAAATGAACGCCATATCATGGCTCTCATACCAATTCTTAACCCAAGGATCGGAAAATGGTGATAGATCCAGAGAATAATTGAAGAAGATGGAGAAAGAATCAGGTGATAGAAGGAATATTCAAAGATTTCTAATAATCACAGTTTATAAAATAAGCAGACAAATAATCAAACAAAGAAACAGAATTTAAACAACTAAGTCCCAGAGTAGGTACTTAGGATTACGTCCTTGCACATGAGGGATTGGTGATCCGACAAGAGGGACAACGGATAAATCCAAAACAGAGATTCCTGAAGGAACAAAGGAATTTAAACAATTTATAAGAATAAATATTTACACGTGTATATGCAGTGAGCAAGAGGCACTGCCTTCCATATGCATGAAGAAATTAGATGATATAAAATGGAATATATATATATATATAAAAATATAAGTGAGGAATTACTCACTCATGAAATCTGGATACAAATTTTGTCTTCTRAATCTTCAGAGAGACTTGAGCAGAACGGGATTGGTCTACTAGGGATTTTTTTTGCCTCCTTGACTAAGGGGGGAGAGTCCTTCTTATATAGAAATTAGGAGGGGGATTTCTACAGTATTTTTAGGTGAGTGCTACAGTTAAAACCGAGAGCGCTACAGTGTACAATGTTTTTGTGTGAATTTACAAGTATTTCTGGTATAGAGTAAAACAGTACTCTATAGTATTTGTACAAGGAATTTTCTGGAGAAGTCATACTGGAGTAGATAAGCTTCGTCCAATGCTGGTGATGTCGCCGAGCCTTCGGAAGGCACCGCCTGGGATTTGGAAAAAGAGGGAACATACTGTAACAACAACAACTGCTGCATCTCTTCTAATGATTTAGCCACTGCTAGTCTAGCTGCGAGCTAGGATTTGTCAGTGAAGAATTTCTTCTGGTCCGGTGTAATAGTCGGAGCCATAATATTTTGAGTATTCTACCTGTGCTGGCAGAATTCAATGATTGATTGCACCTAGAATGATGGAGGAATTTTAAATGCCTTCTACCATTTTATTTGGAATTTTCTCAATATAATAAGAATTCCTTGCAAGTTTACATCATTTCTTAGGAAAACGAGTTAGGAATAAACTCCGAGAGGAAACTTCTAGTAAAATCATTCCATATCATCAGTTTATCTTCGGTGAATTGATCAGTCACATTAACAAAGAGGGTCTAAAACTTTGCTAAGACATTAGGCTTCAGCAGACTCTCAAAAGAGAACTCAAACAGTCTAAGAAGGAGCTAGGCGACTTCTGCAAACAATTTGAAAATATCCCTAAAAAATCCTCCTACTGCAATGGCAGTTGCA
This sequence comes from Rhazya stricta, assembly GCA_001752375.1. Classification (NCBI taxonomy): domain Eukaryota; kingdom Viridiplantae; phylum Streptophyta; class Magnoliopsida; order Gentianales; family Apocynaceae; genus Rhazya; species Rhazya stricta. Next base: position 70,714 of record MEJB01000470.1, read on the forward strand.
GTAAACCTTCATCTTCTAGATCCCACAGGAATCATCCATATCATAAAAAACATAAAAAATATAAAAAATCATTAGATGATTTTTATAAAAAACATCTAGAAAATATTATAAAAAATCTTCTTCTTATGATAAAAAACATAAATCAAGTGAAAAACCTGATCTAAAAGATGTCATGTGTTATAAATGCTATAGAAAAGGTCATTATAAAAAATATTGTAAATTTTCTAAAAAATTAAATGAACTTTATCTAGATTCTGAAGTTTATGAGAAAATTGCCAATATTCTTATTGATTCTGATTTAGATTCTGATTTTTCTAAATACTCTTCTGAAGAAGCTCTACAGATTGATGAAATTCACACTTTATAATCTTCCGAGACTTCTACATCTTCTAAATATTCTTTAAATGTTCTTAAGAAAGAACAACAAACACTTTTGGAAAATGTTAAATATATTTATGATCCCGCTTTATAAAAATAGTATTTAGAAAAGATTTTAAATTCCATGTTTGATGAAAAACCTTTTAAAAAACTCCTATTCTACCTTCAACTTCTACAAATACTTACGATTTAACAAATATTTTGAAAAAATCTAAAAAAGAATCTTCTATTTCTGTGTCTAGTCTCCAACAAGAGATTAAGATAATAAAACAGGAAATTAAAGATTTGAAAGAAAAACAAAAGCAAGATTCTGTAGTAATRCAGATCTGCTTTCTAAACATAATGAAAATTCCTCTTCTGATTCTGAGAAAGATGAGCCTTTAGAGCTTCCAGGTTAGATAGAAAATATAAATCATATTGCTCCAGATTTCTTATTTGTTCTTAGAGAGATAACTTCTTAGAAGTATCTCATTAAGATTACTCTTAAATTCTCCTATGATTATGTGATAGATACCATAGCATTATTCGATACTGGTGCAGATTTGAACTGCATCAATGATGGTTTAGTGCTAGTAAATTTCGAGAATCTACAAATAGTAGATTGTCAGCGGCTAACAATTCCAAGTTCCAGGTCAAATACAAGACTAAAGCTTCTATCGTACATTCAAATGTTTCTATAAAAACTCCCTTTGTGGTAGTTAATGATATATGTCATCCTGTGAACTTAGGAACTCTGTTCCTCACTTTGATCACCCCTTATCAAGTAAACTCTAAGTCTATTTCATTTAAATTTAGGAAAACTAGGATAGTTTTTCTTTTCTTAGAAAAACCTCAGACTAAAAATCTAAATCTTCTTAAAGCATACTATGTTCACAATGATCAGATTAATGCTTTATCAAATTCCAAATCCTTTAAATTAAAAGAATTTAAAAATTCCCTATTTCATCTACGGATTGATAAAACACTCAAGACACCTAGTATTCAATCTAGGATTTCAAAGCTCCAATCCTCTTTTGAAACAGAACTATGTTCTGATCTTCCAAATGCTTTCTGGGATAGAAAACAACATATAGTTGACCTTCCTTATTCTCTAGATTTTAATGAAAATATGATTACTACCAAAGCTAGACCAGTTCAGATGAATGCTGAACTAGAGTAGCATTGCAAGATAGAAATTCTAGATCTTGAATCTAAAAATCATATTAGAAAATCTAGATCCCCTTGGAGTTGCACTGCATTTTATGTTAATAAAAATGTAGAAATTGAGCTTGGCACTCCTCGGTTAGTCATAAATTATAAACCTCTAAATTTTGCTCTAAAATGGATTAGATATCCTATTCCAAATCAGAAAGATCTTTTATCTCGTCTAAATAATGCCTGTATATTCTCTAAATTTGATATGAAATTTGGTTTTTGGCGAATACAGATTTCAGAAAAAGATAGGTATAAAACAACATTTACAGTTCCATTTGGGCTGTATGAATGCTCCCTCTGGATTCCAGAGAATTATGGATAATATATTCAATGATTGTTCAAATTTCTGTATTATTTATATTGATGATGTTCTTATATATTCTAAATCAATTGATGAACACTTCAAACACCTCAAAACCTTTGTTTCTGTTGTCAAGAAAAATGGTTTAGTTGTGTCTAAATCAAAGATGTCTATTTTCCAGACGAAAGTCAGATTTTTAGGACATTATATTTGTAAAGGTACAATAACACCAATCGAAAGATCATTGTTATTTGCCTCTAAATTCCCTGATAAGATTATTGATAGAAATCAGTTGCAACGATTTTTAGAAAGTTTAAATTATGTGGTAGATTTCATACCTAATATAATTCGAATAGCTAAACCGTTGCATGACCGATTAAAGAAAAATCCTGTCCCTTGGACAGAATAACATACTAAATTAATTCAGAAAATTAAATCTCTTGTATCTGAAATTCCTTGTTTACATTATGTTGATCCTTGTTTATTTAAAATTGTTGAAACTGATGCTTCAAAACTTGGTTATGGTGGAATTCTCAAACAAGTATTAAATGGGAAAGAAGACATTGTCAGATTCACATCTGGACATTGGAATGACACTCAAAAATCATACTCCACCATAAAAAAGGAAATATTGAGCATTGTCATGAGCATTCAAAAATTTCAAAATGATTTATTAAACCAAAAATTTTTATTACGTATAGATTATAAATCTGCAAAAGAAATTTTGCAAAAAGATGTTCAAAACCTTGCTTCAAAATAAATTTTTGCTCAATGGCAAGCAATATTAAGTATTTTTGATTTTGAAATTAAATTTATTAAAGGTGATACAAATTCCATTCCTGATTTTCTCACTCAAGAATTTCTGCAGAATGTCACCCTGAAAATTGAGAGATAAACCTCCTGGTAAGGGGGCGAATCCAAWTACCCCAGAAAAAACCTCCAAAATACYGGTAGTAGCCAACAAATCTTGGAATGAAATATGCTAAGAAGAARAGCAGAAACCAGCAAATTTTGGACAACAATCAGGATCAATTCCGAGCATTCCATCTTAGGCGCTGATGGAATCACTTGCAAATTCCAAAGAGTTCCAAGAACTTCTTTCAAAATTCCAGAAGACTTCTCAAACAAAGGGAAGGAAATAATACCTGTCCAGAGTCAAACAAAGTTAGCAGACGATTCAGTCTCAGTCCCAGGGTACCTTACAATGTACCTCCAAAGCCGAAACTGATATTCAAGTAGAGAAATCTACTAAAGTATCAACCACTTTTATCAAAAAATCTATTTTTCAAAATGTTATTTCAATTGAAAAATCTTTTTATGAAAAATCCCCTTTTGAAACAATTCAAAAACTTTTTGGAAGGAATTGGTATTACAAACCAATTCATCCTCTAAAAATCCCAATTTTTTATCAAACAATTCTGGAAATATGTGGATCGGTGGAGATAAAATATGTCTTTTTAGAAAAAACCCACCAACATCGTGCATATTTCACTTTTAAAATTTTAAATATTTTATCTCCAGAATCATGGGTTCAATGCCAAGGCGATCTCAACCAGGAGTTCGGATTCCCAGACACCTGCAAAAGCGAGCCGATTTATCAGGAAGCCTTCACCTACTGGGACTACCAGCAGGCGTGGTACAATGCCTTCTATATTCAGAATCCTAAATGCCAACATACATGGTTGATTTATTTCGACACCCGTGTATGTCAAGCCTCTTCCTTTCCATTCTGGTTATCCAGTGGTGGGAGATCTTCGGCACCAACAAAGATTGGCTTAATCAAAAATCTTATGTAAAAACGGCTTTCAATACCTTCAAACACCACTACAAAGCCTCTCCAAAGGAATCCCATTTTGAGATACTACCCCTCTTCCATACAAAACTCTACTTACCATGGGTTCTTTCCTAGTACCTAGAGTATACCCCAGTACAAATCCCTATTATACAGAGAAAATTTCAGATAAAATGGTGGATGGCATTTAAAATTCCTCTATTATTCCAGGTGTAGTCAATCATTGAATTCTGCCAGCACAGGCAGAATACTCAGAAGATTATGACTCCGGCTATTACACCGGACCAGAAGAAATTCCTCACTGACATATCCCAACTCATAGCTAGGCTAGCAGTAGCTAAATCACCAGAAGAGATGCAATAGCTATTGTTACAGTATGTTCCCTCTTCTTCCAAATCTCAGACGGTGTCTTTCGAAAACTCGGCGACATCACCAGCATTGGACGAAGCTGATCTACTCCAGTAGAAGACTTCTCCAAAAAATTCCTTCTACAAATACTATAGAATACTATTATACTCTACACCAAAAATACTTGTAAATTCACACAAAAACACTATACACTGTAGCTCTTTCGATTTTTAACTGTAGTACTCACTTAAAAATACTGTAGAAATCCCCCTCCTGATTTCTATATAAGGAGGACTCTCCCCCCTTAGTCAGGCAGGCAATAAAAATCCCTAGTAGACCAATCTCGTTCTGCTCAAGTCTCTTTGAAAATTCAGAAGACAAAATTTGTATCCAGATTTTATAAGTGAGTAATTCCTCACTTATATTTTCTTATATTATATATATAAATTCCATTTTATATCATCTAATTTCTTCATGCATATGGAAGGCAGTGCCTCCTGCTCACTGCATATGCATGTTTAAATATTTGTTCTTATAAATTGTTTAAATTCCTATGTTTATCAATTTATGCATAGCCAGTTCTACCACTTATAAATTCCAGAGTAAAGTATATTGGCCTCAAGTTCCTTCAGGAACCTCTGTTGCGGATTTATCCGTTGTCCCTCTTGTCGGATCACCGATCCCTCAAGTGCAAGGACGTAATCCTAAGTACATACTCTAGGACTTAGTTGTTTAAATTTTGTTTCTTTGTTTGATTATTTGTCTGCTTATTTTATAAATTGTGATTATTAGAAATCTTTGAATATTCCTTCTATCACCTGATTCTTTCTCCATCTTCTTCAATTATTCTCTGGATCTATTGCCATCTTCCAATCCTTGGGTTAAGAATTGGTATATCAAGTTTGAAAAGAAAAATAGAAACTAAATCTCAGGTATTACACAACTTTTATACTACCCATGCTTGTTCTGCACTCATTTCACTTGTTACAAACCTATTCAGGTATCCCTTCATTGTTAGCCGTCACTGTACAGTTACCAAATAGCCTCCTCAATCCCTTCTCTTTCCTCTCTCTGCCAGTCACTCCATATCTATCAACCTCCCTTGTTTGCCATTGTCAGCTTTGTTACACAAATTTCTTTCTCTCTCCCTTCAACAACCACAACACCATTTCACTCATCCTTCTTTCTCCCTTTAGCAACCACTGCAATGTTTCCTCTCCCACCTCTCTCCTCTCTAAATCAAATCTTTCCACCTCACTATAAACCATGCGTAGAGTCAAGCATGCTACCATCAAAAGAAGCCTAAGTCCTTCGATAAATTTGTTAGTGACGAAGCGCGGACCCGCTGCAACACTATCATGGCTTCCCGTGACCTTTTAATGGAAAAAAGATTTTCATCCTCAATAGTCACACTATAGGGTTTGCCCAACTATGTCCAATAGCAGATCATAAGCTAAAATTGGCTTGACATTTGCAGCCAACCGAAAGAAGCCGGACCAGTTGGGTGTGGGAATTTCACGCAAACCTTATCACACTAAATACCTGGCAAGTGATGGTTTGGGAAGTTGGGTACCGTTGATGAGCCTTGTTGTCAATCAAGCTTATGAGTTGCTAGAATTCGAGTGCGAATATTGCGCTTTTTGGGACACTGTGACCGAAGACAGTTGGCCAATTATCTTGAAGACCCTCATGGTGGAGGGCACTCAGTGGATAGTGTCCAAGGAAAGCGTAAGGTCTGTCACTCAGGCTAGTCTACTATCTCTGGCCCCCATTTGGTTCCACTTCATTAAATTTCACATGATGTCGAGTACCCATGACACCTCCATGTCGCAAGAACGGATGGTGGTCTTATTCTGCATCATCATGGGTATCTCAATCAACATGGGGCAGTTGATTGTCAATGAGATTCGGGAATGCTGCAACAAAAGTATAAGGAAGCTATTCTTCCCCTGTTTGATAATTGACATGTGTGAGGAAGAGAATGTGACTAGGGTTCTTGGGGAACTAAACTGGTAAATGATGGGCTCATAATCGGTATCACTATTAATCGGTTATGTAGGAACACAGAGCACAGTATATTTTCCATGATAAACAAGGCAGCAGAAAGGTAGCAATATAGGTAGCCTGGGCAACCTTTTAGTACTCTAAAGGATTTTGCAATTGATGAGTTGCAAGCATTGTGTAACCAAGTGGGTGAGCTAACTATTGCTAAGCGATTCCAAGCCTCCATTCTACAAACCTACCAACAAGAGCAACAGGCTTCCCAACAGCAGCTAATGGAGAGGCAATTCAAGTATTGGGAGTATTAGAGACTCTTTGATCAGGACATGAAAAATGCCCTCTGCAGAATCTTTACCCGACAACTCTCGGAGTCACCTTTTCCCAAATGGCTAAAAAATATGGAAAAAGTAATTGTACAGGACTCGATCGATGACTCTATCCCTGATGCCATGGACGATAATTCGAACTAAAAGTGGAGTTTGTGTTCAGTTTCTGTATTGCTTTTCATTTCAGTGGCTGGTTGCAACTTTCTTTTATCATTGCTTTTTTTTTTTTATATGAAATTGTTAGAAAATGTGTATGGCTGGAGCCATRGCTATCTTGTTTTGTGGTTTAATTTGTTTTTCATATGATTTTTGCCATATACTGCATTTTTACTTATTCACCTTGTTAGTTATCTATGCATTCAGTTGGCGCTATTTTGGCTCATTTTCTGTATATATATTGGTCTATTTTGGGTATCTTCCATTCAATGTTGTACCTTGCTGATGTCTTTGTATTATTGTAGCCAYGCTRCAACATTGACTTCTTTTTCTCTGTTTTGCTTAATGTTGCAGCCCATTTGTAGCATTACTTTAAATTCCTATTCATTTTCCCACTTTCGTCCAATGCTTCAACTAGGTGTTCTACCTACGTAGTTGTAGTCTATCTGTAGCATTGAGTTTATTTACTTATTTATCTTCAATCTCAAATCAATGTTGTACTGGCTCATTGTCAGAACCATGGTGCAACATTAACTTCTCTTTGATATTTTCCTACCTCCTGAGGATATAATTGCTATTAGTTGACGGATTTCTCTCCTTAGTCCAAGTGTTAAGCATATGTTGAAAGCACATTAGTCTTTAACATTGAGTTAGGATAAATTGTATTCTTTTTTATTTCTAATTTGGGGAATTCTATATCTGTGTGGAAAGAGGTTTGTTAAGCACATGTTGAAATCACATTAGTTTTTTACATTGAGTTGGGATAAATTTTACTCTTGACATATAGTTGGGCATGGTTCATTACCACATACTTGCTTAAGGTGACCAAAAGACTTATCCAATTTTTGTGATGAGTGATGAATCTAATGTTGACTTTTTGATGCATTATTCAAGGCAGATGATTTTGTGTTCCCTTTTTCTTTCATTATTGCTAGATGACTAGCAATGTTTAGATTTGGGAGTGTTGATATGGGTCAATACCCATTGATTATATTAGTAATTATGTTCATATTTTCACCCTTTTTAAGATGATGAAGTATAATTTTGTACTATTTTATCTTGAACATTGTTTAAATTCAATCAATTTACTTTTTTATGCAATAGTATGAAATTATAGAATTCATGTGCTATTATTAAGGTAAAAAACTCTATTTTGTAAGAAGAAATAATTCTATAAATAAAATGAAAGGTTACTTGATGAAGAAGTGAAAACTTGTTCGATGTTGCAAGAGTGGAGTTCAATGGGTTAAAAGTACGATGATGCAGCAATATATAATGAGCAGAGGAGAATATAATATTTTAAGAAATAAAGTCAAGAAAAAAAAGGGAGTCATCATTGGAAAGAGAGGAAGTCCCATCTGAAGCCAAAAAGTAAAGTTGAAAAGTTAAAAAGCAAAAAGAACAAGTGAGAGTTGACGAGAGTAGGAAGAGAGGCCCATACCTTTCTATGACACATTTTTTGTCAAGCTTCCAAGGTAAGCTTCAATAGATAAAAAAAGGGAAGGCAAAATAAAGGACGAGGCACTCGGCATACAATAGGTGACAAAGAGAGAGAGGTCCAGAAAAATAGAAGAGAGAAATGGAGCAAAAAAAGGAGAAGTCTGGAGAAGAATATGACTTCAAGGAAGACTTCACCATTGGACTTCATCACCCTCTTTAGGCTTCGTTTCTCCTCCTCTTAGTTATTATCTTCAGATGCACTTTCATGTGCTGAGCTTTCACATTATGTATTTCAATTACATCTAAAAGCATGAACTAACTTCTTAGAAGTTAGAGTTTTGATGAACCATTATACTTAGATGTTTATTTGAATGATTYGAGCAAGGTTTGCTCTTTATAAATGCTTTATACAAAGATATCTATTATTTACATTCACTGTTTTACAGCTATGAATAGTGTTTGTGTGAGCTTCTTGAACTCCAAAAGATAGTAAAAGAAGTTAAAAACTTGAGTAGATCTAGGTTTGGTTATCTTGAGATAAGGTTTAATATCCTAGGGATGCCATTGGATATTGGAGACATCTATATTCAACCCAGAAAATCATATGAGACTTAAGCTTTTATTTATGTTCCTTAAGCTAAGCAACTTCGACAGGTAGAATAACATAGTGTAATAGGAACAAGGACCAACAAACTGAACAGGTGAGGTCGTTTTCTATCTCGATTTTCATTTTTACTGTAGTTAAGCCTTTAGTGCAACATTTTGCTCAGTAGCCTTTTGTTGTAGGCTATCTGCGGCGTTTTGACTTCTTGGACATTAGTACATTGGGAATTCTAATCTCTTAATCATCTCATGTATATGATTATTGTGATTTGTTTCTGAATCCTTCTGATTAGATAATTTTAGCTTATATTACTTTATTTTCGTGACAACTAACAACCAATTGATTTTATTAGGAATTTAAACCATCACTTTTCAACTAGCAATCCTTGTGAGACGATACTCATATTCACTCTATATTACTTGCAAACCATATATACTTGCATAAATGAAGCTTTATTGCGTATGCAATTTTGTCTATCAACTATGCAGAGAGTGTGCAGAGAGACATTTTTATCCATGAACAAACAGCCTATGCAACTAYTGGTACAAAGCTAAAGACCACTATGGATATCCTCATTCCCCAAATTAACAGTACATTCTTCAACTGGAGAGAGAGACACATCCTGAAGCTTTTGGAGAAAATTTTGATCCATGGAAGATGACCGGAAACTACCAAAAAGAAACTCCGGAGACGAGGGAGAGAAAAGCCTAACTTAATTAGGCACTAGATGTCACCATTCACATTTATAAAAAGTCAAATCTCTTCACATAAAGCATCCAACTTGAACTAAAACAAGATAAATGACCAATGAATATCAATATTAGTTTCTCAATTACTAACAAAATTGACAAACCATCACACTTTAATGGAAAGTACAACYAGAAGATCCAATTCTGGTTCTCTAAATGTTATCTATTTTTTTCTTCATTAAAACCACTATCAATGAAGAAATTAATTGTTTATCATTGCACTTCTCCTTTTTTAAGTACTTTCTTTCTTAAGCAAAATTAATGATGCTTTCTCCATTGTAGAAGCTTGCTATTGCCCTGAATCCTGAGTGCCTTGTAGATGACTGAACATGATGTGCTAGACAATAAAAATAAGAAAATAGTAGTAAACAATAAGTCATCTTTTCAGGTTAGGGTCAAGCCGAGTTGAGTGCTAACTCTTGACTCTTTAAGACAGGCCGAGCTAGTCAAGTGGCAAACTAGCGAGTCGAGATTGGGGCTCAGCTTGACTAAAGTGCCAAGTTTTTTATATATTTTTAACTTACTAATTTAAATTTTATTTACATGATGGTTATAATTATTTTATTTAAGGAAATGAAAATTTTATTCAATGAGTAAAAGAGATTAAAATTTTATGTAGGAAATAAACGAATAATGGTTAAGAGAGGAAATATAAATTTTATAAGCAAAATAGCCACCATGGAGTGGTGGGGAATTGACATAGACCCCTATGGATTTTATTAATAATCAAAATAATAATTACGTACGAGAAGGACTTAGGGCCAAAACCTCAAAAAATATATATATATATAATAAATATACAGTTAAAGATAGTCTCATTTGACTTGATGACCTCTAACTTCTCCTTGTGAATTTGTATTCATTGAAGTTCGTCTCATTATATAGTCTCATTGATGAACTTCCTAAGTATAAGATTGAACTTCACAAAGATCATTAGTGTAAATAATAATTGCTCACAATGAGTTCAAAGGAAAAATCAAGCCAATATCCAATATACGTATCAAACAAAAGCTAATAACCAAAAACAGCACAAGTGTCTAAAACATTAAATAAATCAGGAAACAGCCTAGTCTATGCATCATTTTCAGCATTAACATCATCATCATGGGCTGGAAAACTCGAGCAAGCCTAGCTCATGAAGATGCAAAGCTGTTCGTGCAGCTTAAAAAGCTGCATGCCAATGTATCAAGACATTCATTAATTCTAGAAACAGACTCATTAACGGAAGAACTCAAGTCCTCATGATGATGGTGAAGCAAGCTAAGAGATGTGCCAACGTGTTGAAGGGCTAACTTATCATTCACATACTTCGTGTGATGCTCAACTTCTTCTTGGGCAAGAGGAAGATCTTTCATCAATGGGCATTGCCTTCTCAACCTCATTCTCATCCACTGAGTCTTCTTGTAGACCAATATTAGCAAGAACTCCCATCTTGCTCAATTTAATGCATTGGAAGGCTTCGGTGGAAGGTGAGGAAGGAGAAGTGTCTAGAGGAAGGTTGAGATAACAAAAGAGTAGAGTAAGGATACGCCTATAGGGAAGGTTTCTACAACCTCTATCCTTAGCAAGTTTCATCCCAAAACAAATAATGTCACCTAGATTTAGTAGTCGATCAATGAAAAGATTATAGGCAATAAAATTACCATTGTAGGTGAGTTGAGTTTTGTGGCCTTTTAAAATGAGTATGCAAAACTTGATAATGCCATATAATGCTCTATTTGGATGAGGAACATGAGAGCTGATAGCCCTTTGGCTATTTCCTATCATCCTACCTCCTAGGAAGAGCTCACAAAAATGCCTAAGATCAAAATTAACTAGAGGCCAAGAATTATAAGCGGCTCTAAAGTAAGCTCCTTTAAGCGGAACACCTTATGCATCATTAATAAGTGCTGGAGTGATGAGATACTCAACACTGTTAAATTTGGTAGTCAAGCATTGAAGGTGAATATTGAAATTGGCATTAGCATAAAATTGACAAATCTAAGTAGGATAACAAGTATCATAATTAATGCGAATGTGGTGATTTTTCAAAAATTCACTTCAATATCGATTATGAATTCACATTCAATTCACATAGAGATTCAATCATGATAACAACACAAATGCATCATAACTAAATGAGAATGTCAGAATTTACTTACATAAAACTCAGATTCAATACACATTCAATTCATCTAAGAGCAATTTAATTATAACAATAACACATATACGTTAATGAGAATGTGAGAATTTACTTACTTGTAGTCCTTAGTAAATTTGTTTACTTTCGCTAGCGTGGTGCCTTGATTGCCCACAACGTGAATGTGCCACAGTATCCTAATATTATTACACAAAAAATATTCATCTGAAACTTGTTTAACCAAACATATTCATTTAATATAGGGGTTTACTGTTAGTACCTTTATCTTTTTTCCTATGGTGACTTTAACCAATAATTTTCGAGTTTAATTTCCATGTCAATGCAAATCCCACTACAAATAGTGCAATTTAATTTCATGACTACTTATCATTCTTAAAATAATAATAATCTTAATCACAATATACATTATTTTATCCTACAATCCTAAATTTCACCCTAAATTATATTTCAACATATTTCTAGAATTATATCTTCCTTTTACTTAATCGTATTAACTTAAATTTCAATTAAACATATTCCATATTTTTCCTTAATTATTATTACATAGCACAAAACCTAGCCATTCGGTTAATTTAAATAAAGAAACTAAGGATTCAACTCGAATCTCAAACGTTAGGTGTGGTATCGAGTCTAAAATGTAATGGCGTCAACCATACTCGGGAAAAATATACACTCCAAGCGTACGAACGGCTGTCCTGATTGTGCACGTGGTACGAGCGCGCTATCGGCTCTAGCGAACGGTACACGATGCGGGGAGGCCTGGTCGCCTGGGCATTTGGGCGTCAGTTCGCTGGGCATCTGGGCACCTGGTCGCTGGGCATCGAGGTGCTTGGGCACCTGGTCACCTGGTTGCTTGACGAGAACGGAGGAGATGGAGTGGCGTTCGGCATCGGTAGAGAAGAGGAAAGAGTAGGAAGGCCGGCATAGGTGAGGGCAGAGGGAGGAGGCAATGGTGGTGAGGGGGTTAGGTTTTATGTTTAAGACAGAAGATGAACAGTAATCTTCTTCAGGTTGTATATATATATTTTGAAAGCTAAAATAATTCTAACTAAAATTTCTTCATGAGCCATTTTTATTACTTAACCAACTAAGCCCAACTAAATTAAAATCTATTACTTTTCTTCTGGCCGAAAATCGAACTCCAAATCCAGTTTTGGATTTGAATAAGAAGAGGATGGGCTCTAACGGGTCAAGTCTAAATTAATTAACTAAGACTTCTAATTAAAATAAAGTGATAAAATTTCACCTTTAAATAAACATACTGACACATTAGCGCATACAAATAATAAATCAAGGAAATAAATATTTATTTCTAATTAGCACATCGAACGTTATGGCCTTCAAGTCCTTTCACTACAAATTAATGAATTTACTAACAATCATGAATATAATCTAATTAGTGGATTAGAACATAAATTGTATATTTATATATATATAAAGTTCGAAAAGAAAAATAGAAACTAAATCTCGGGTATTACATGACAACCGATGAGATCTGGTCAGACTGGTCTAATCAGCTCTCCTTCTGACGAATGATAGAGCAGCAACTAATGACGATCAGCGAGCAAGACCAGATCAACTTTCAATGTGTGTAGTGGAGTACAACAATAGGACGTGTGAATTTAGGCGAGCTTCAAGTGCGGGAGCGGCAGGTGATTAGCAGGCAGATTGCTAGCAACCAACTCGCAGCGAGGAGTAGCGACTTTGATCGGGAAGCTTCTGGTTCGGGACTTTCTGAATGGCGTCGACTTCAGATCCAATCGAACCGACGACACCACGATCAGAATCTTTAGTAAGAGCAAGACTAACGAGTGAGGAGAGAGAGAAAGGGGGAGAGAAAGAGAGAGAGAGAGGTAGAAGAAAAGGAGAGGAAACCGGCATCAAGGGCGACATCAGTGAGGCAGTCGGAGGAGGCGACGGCAGGGAGGGCTAGGGTTTTGAGGAAGAAAATGAACAGTCATCTTTTGACCCACCCAGTTTGTGTTTTTATTTAACTAACCTAACCCTACTCAAAATTCTTTCATGGGCCTTTTTTTTATTCCCTAACCACCTAAGCCTAACTAATTTAAGATCTATTAGTTTTCTTCTAGCCCAAAATAAACTCTAAGTCCAGTTTTAGATTTAGATAAGAAGAGAACGGACTCTAACGGGTCAAGCCTAAATTAATTAACTAAGAAAATTTTAGTTAAATTAAACTAATAAAATTTCACGTTTAAATAAATATACTCACACAAAATGCACCAATACATAACCGGTCAGAGAAATACTAATTTATTTTTAATTGATACATAGAACGTTATGGCCTTTAAGTTCTTTTGCTGCAAATAATCAAACTACTGATAATCATGAATATAACCTAATTAGTGGATTAGAATATAAATTATATAATTATATAAAGCTTGCAAAAATGAAAAATATATCTAGGGTATTACAATACCCTACCCCATAAAATAAATTTCATCCTCAAAATTTGAAATTCACTAAAAAAAATTGTGGATACTTAGTATGCATCTCATCCTCTCGTTCCTTAGTAGCCCCTTCAATGCATGGTTCCTATAGAGACCCTCGACTAATGCCATTGTCTTCCTCCTCAACATCGTTCCTAGTCATCGTGAAGACACGTGCTTGCGTAGCTTTCCTTTTCTCCTTACAATCCTTAGCCAAATGTCCCGGCTTCCTATAGTTAAAGCAAGGTGGCTTGCTTCCTTTTGCTAAATGTCCCAGTTTTCCACACTTGAAGCACACCCCTTTGCCTAGAAGGCATTTGCCAAGATGTTTCTTACCATAATTCAAACATGCCTTCCTCTGTTGTTTGTTCGGGTAGCTACACTGTCTACCCTCTTGGTCATATCTCCTCTTCTAACCATCTTTATACCACCCTTTGGAATTTCCATCCCTAAATCCCTGACCGTGGGTTGACTCTTGGTCTCCTTCATACCTATCAAGCCCTCTCTACTAAAAGAGATTTGTTGACAATCTCCCAGTATGTAGAGAGCTCAAAAGGGACTACAACCAGTTTAATTTGAGACACGAGTCTCTTTTCAAAGTGCCTTGCCCTCCTATCTTTCATAGCCACCAAGTCGGAGCAAACTTAGCTACCCGAGTAAACTCAGCTTCATATTCACTCATTGATCGACTTCCCTACTCCAGCCTCACAAGCTCTCGCTCCTTCTGCTGGCGCATGCTCTTGGAAAAATATTTATCATTGAAGGCCTCAATAAATATTTCTCAAGTAAAGGGACTTGTGTGCCTCTCATGCTGGCACTAAACCATCACCAGTCGTACGCCTCTCCTTAGAGCATGAAAGTAGCAAAATCTACTTTTTCCTAATTCGCGCATTACATGATAGAGAGCTTTTTGGATCCTTGTCAACCACTTTTCAACTTCCAAAGGATCAATCGTGCCAGCAAATGGTAGTGGGGCGAGTCTCTTGAATTCAGAGATCTTCCCGTATTCTTGTGTTTCACTTCTCCTCAAGTGACTATCTTTGTCCAAAGGCAGTCGTGGCTTGCATAAATGCCTCTATGGTCATTGGAGTTCCTTGAGCAGCACGGGCATTGCCCGTCCCTTCGTTCTGGGCCTAAACCGCCCCTTCTTGAGCTTGTAAACAGGTGGTACGGCCATTACTAAACTAAAAAAACTATTTTTCATAAGAATTCTGAACGTATATAACTAACCTAGAAGACCATTTTTCCATAAGAATTCTAAACATAAATAAAACATACACTTATCAATATTGAACATTAAATATCAGTCAATAATTTAAACTAAAACATAAACCTTACTAGATGTCCTGGAAGAAATGCTTGTGGCATGACCAGATACCCATATACCTCTCAAGAATTTATAAATATATTTCTTATAAAGTTTACA
>MEJB01000471.1:0-10285 GCA_001752375.1 Rhazya stricta
AATTATGAAATCTCACTTTTTCAATGAAAATTTCCTAAACATTTCCATTTCATAACCTTTTCATAAAATCATTCCTTTCAAAATGTAAGAACTTTGTAAAACATTTCATTTCATTACAGTCGTGAGCTCACTGAGTATAACGCCTAGCCATTAAGTTCTGCAGTGGCCCATTATTCTTTGGAACCCGATTACATTTCTACCGGTAGAACCGCAAAGCGGTTAACATTCCTTTACTTTTCCTTTCATATTTTCACCTCCAAAAAGGTGAACATTACATATCTCCCTATGCTCCAAGAGAGTCAAGTTGGGTGCGCCGGTCCCCCACACCCTATTTCCCACTCACATGTTTCGTGACTAGGTTTACACTCCTTTCCAAAAATCTTTACATTTTCCTGAACATAATACATTTAGAAAATTCATTCCCTTTCAAAATTCATTTTCTAAACCATTCACTTTCTAAATGTATGAATGGCTTATGCCAGGAATGATGTAAAATACTATAACTACATGCCCATGACATGAAATGCATAAAACTATATTAAAATACCATTCAACATAATAATGGTACAAGATATAAATCACATGAAAACGTTCCACATAATCTCAACACATTTCATAATACAGTCCCATATAGCCACCACATAACACACAACGAAAGAGGTAGGCGAGTATGGGATTTACTTGCATAGAATTCGTAGATAACACATTCATTTTACCAAAAAGGAATTTAGAAGCACCAATACGTATACGTTAATGAAATGTGAGAATTTACTTACTTGGAGTCCTTTACGTTAACGGTTCTTATTTAAATTGCGAAAATGGAATCCCTCGACCTTTCTCAACGTTAATGCGCTCGAAAAATGACCTAATTGTGATTGAAGAAGGAAAGTCCATTTAGTATGATTGTCCAAGCTTAGATATTCAATGTTTCATACCATGAACATCATTTGTAAATTTTAACTCATACTTAATTCCCACATCACCAAATTATCAGATTTTTAAAGGTACAACTTAAACTCCTTAGCTC
Source organism: Rhazya stricta (assembly GCA_001752375.1). NCBI lineage: Eukaryota > Viridiplantae > Streptophyta > Magnoliopsida > Gentianales > Apocynaceae > Rhazya > Rhazya stricta. Next base: position 1,028 of record MEJB01000471.1, read on the forward strand.
GGTTATTGAACCTAATCTATGTTTTTGCACAATTTCGATTTAGGACATAATTACATAGGTTATAAATTCTCAACATCGAATAGTAATATTTTGACCTTTTAAGTCAACAAGATCCAAGTGTTGCGAAAGTCTGGGCGCTGGGCACCTGTTACTATCTAGGCACTTAGGCGCTTGCTGGGCATCTGGTTGCTGGGCTTCTATTAGCCCAGCAACAACCTCCAATGGACCTGTTTCATGCAAGGCTTCCAGCGACAAGTAGAACAACATGAGGTGTTCTGGCCGATGAGATGAAGAAACCGGCGACAGCAAGCTGGGGTTCAACCTTCGTGCTGCTGCTGGTTTCTGTGACAAATGGATTCGATCGAGCAGAGAAGAAGAAGATGGCAGATCTAGCTGAGCGACGATCGACGGGAGGTAAAATAGAATGGCTGGCCATGTGGCAAAGCATCCGAGCAGCAGGCAAGACGCACAGATCTGGGATCTTCACACCAATATTGACTTCAGACCCGATCGATCCGAGCATGAGCTAGCAACGATAACCATCAGGCAGGTGATTAGCGTGCAGGAAGCAGCGATCCGGTAGTAGATGCACGCAGAGAGAGTTAGCGAGTCAAACCTAGACGAGCTATTGCTGCACGCGGATGAGCAAAGACTGCAGATCTGGGAGACAACAGGGAGAACTTTGGTTGAGTCGCGTCCGTTCATGTCATGAGCAGCTCCGTAATCTCATCGCGGCTCCGATCATTGGAGACTGATGAGTCAATCGGATGCATGCTACGAGCAGGGAATATCCCCCAGCATCGGTGTGGGCAAGAAATTTCGAGCGGATCTAGACGGCGTAGTTGCAAGCTTCCGGCAGCTATCTTGGCAAGTAGAGGGAGAGGAGGAAGGGAGAGGTTGAAGTAAGAGAGAGGAGAGGAGAAGCCACGACGAGCGACATCAGGCAGACTGAGAGAGAATGGAGGCAGTGAGTGCAGCGGCAAAATTTCTGGGAATGGGGCAGTAGCAGGTAGGGTTTGGGGGGGAAGAAGAAGGTTTAGGGTTTTCTCCCTTTTTTTTTTTAAACTTGGGCCTTAACCTAAATCTTTTGGGCCTTCTCATTCCATGACCAATCCAGTCCATTAAATTAAATTCTATGGGCTTTTCCTTTTGTTAAAAATCTAATTTTTCGAATGAAAATGAATAAGCCCGACAAGTTGAGCCTCTAACCAATCGAGGATCCTAATCCGACAAATAAGATAATTACGTACTTATTAAATGTACAATTGAAATATTAACCGCATAGAAAATTATCCAACCTTAATTGGCACACAAATTCACAAGATCAAACAAAATTCATAAAAGTAAAATCTTGGGTATTACAATACCCCACCCTATAAAACAAATTTCGTCCTCAAAATTTAGGACTCACCGAACAAGTGCAGGTACTTATCACACATTTCCTCCTCTCGTTCCCAAGTAGCCTCCTCAACTGCATGATTCCTCCGAAGAACTTTAACTAGCGCTATCGCCTTCCTCCTCAATACTTTTTCCACCCTTTCCAATATTTCCACCGGCATCTCTTCGTAAGTTAGGTTCTCACGAAGATCCAATGTTTAATAACTGAGAATACAACAGGGATCCAAAACATATTTCCTTAGCATGGAAACATGAAACACATCATGTACACCTAATAGGGTTGGTGGCAAGGCAACCCAATAGGCTAAGTCGCCACCCTTTCGAGGACTTCAAAAGGTCCAACAAATCAGGGCTCAACTTTCCCTTCTTCCAATATATCATAATCCCCTTCATAGGCACCACCTTTAGGAAGACTTTGTCCCTAGTTGTAGACTCCAACTGGTTCTTTCTCCTATCCGCATAGCTTTTCCGTCTACTTTAAGCATTTCTCATCCTTTGACGAATCTTTTCAACTACCTCTACGGTGTGTTGCACTATYTCGGGACCCTAGTAAATTGAATCATGAAAGAGAGAATTTTAGAAAATCCCTCTTCAAATCTTAAATAGTAGCCAGTTAACCCAAGAAAACTATGAACCTCATTGACATTGGTAGATGTTGGTCATTTCCGAACTGTCACAATCTTAGTGGGTCAACTACAACACCTTCATTGGTCACAATATGTCCTAGGATAGCACACTATTCAATTAAATTTCACACTTGTTAAATTTTGCAAAAAAAGTTTCTCGATCTTTAAGTATTTAAAATACCATACTCAAGTGTTTATCATACTCTTCCCTAGAAGGAGAGTAAACCAATATCTCGTTGGTAAAGACTATGATGAACTGATCCTAGTACTCCTTAACATCCAACTCAACAAATCATAAATATAACAGATGCATTGGTTAACCCAAAAAGACTTTACTAACAACTTGTAATATCCATACAAGTTTAAAAAGGTGATCTTTGAGATATTCCTCTTCATTGACTCTCAACTAATGGCGGCCAGATTACAAATCAATCTTAGAAACATGTATAACACCCTGAAATGGATCAAGAAATAATCAATCCTAGGCAACCAGTACCTATTCTTTACTATCACCATGTTCAACTTTATACAATTTATAAATAGCCTCATAGATCCATTTTCTTCCTTACGCATATCATAGGTGTACCATTGATAATTCTATTAGCAGGACTAGTTTCTCAACTAAATCTCAAAAAATATTCTTGCAATATTAAAAGAATACTAGATATCCGATGGTATTTTAACTTTTCCCCCAATTAATCACATTTGGCCTTTTATAATTCTGGAAGATCCATAAACCCTATTGTATATATTGATAAGCTTACATATATCACCACTTTATAAATTGCGCTAGATCTAACCTACCATATTTGTTCCAATGAATTATAATTCATTTCCTCAAAAACATCTTAATCTCCTCAAATACAATTAAAATCAGATCAACTTCTTAAAGAAGAAAATTCAACAATCTCCAAACAAAATGGAAATTCAACTCAATGATCTTCTCATGAAAAGCTAAAATATCAAAAGTCAAAATCAAAGCTTATAGTCTGAAATCTAATCATGAATTTGTTCTTAATTCCTTTCAGCATCTTGGAATCAAAACCACATATTGTTTACCTCTCCTTATGGAAAAATACTTGTTTAAAAAACTATCCAACCAAAGTTAAACCTATTCAAATCGATTAAGAACTTCTTGAGCATTGTCCAAAGACAACACAATATCTTAGTTATCAACGATTATCCATCCTACTAACTAATCACCTTAAAATTTGCACAACGTTTACTTTAACATGACTTCTAAATCAAGCGAAAGGAGTCTCACATCTTAAACATTTAAACAATACTTTAACATAGCTTAAGTATCCCAATTCCTAACAAAAAGATTTCCTTCAGAGACTTTATTCTACAAAAACTTTTCCTAAATTTGACATCAAATTAGATTTATGACAAATTCAAATTCATCTCTTGGAATGGCAAGAAATGACATTTACAAATCCAATTCAACTTTACAATTGAAACATATCTTGATCTAATATGAATGTTAGAATTTGAAACATAAAGAAACTGGTTTTTATAATAAGTAGATATTAAATACTAGATAATCACTCAACTAAGACATAAATCTTATCAGATGGTCCTGGGAGAAATACCTTTGGCATGGCTTGATACCCATATAACCTTCAAGAATTTCATAGATCATTTTCTTATGAAGTCTACAGAATCATTTTTAAAACTCTAAGCTCTGATACCAAAACTATAACACCCCTAGATTTGAAACTATCCTAAGCCTAGAGTATTACATTACCTTACTGATAAAAAAATCAACTACTGTAGAGAATAAAAGAAGTCTTAACCCTTGTCAAAACGTTTTATAAAAATTCGACAGAATTTCCTCTGTAATTTCAATAACTACCCATTTCAACTCAACAATATCCAAAATAATAAATAATGTGTTCCAACATAACTTTTACCAATCTAACATTTATTCAAACTGAAATTTGCGGAAACAAAAAGAATTTAAAGCACAATTAGCTAAATCAAATAAGAAATATCATTAGCTAATCCAAATAAGAAATATCCTAATGATACACAGAAATCATTCTAGTCAACCATCTATCTTATTCGGTAAAATTTATTTAGAAAATACTTCAAGGTATCATGGCTTGACCACAAGCGACCTCCACGCACCATCTAGCTACACATCACCTGAAATGCAGATTGAATGAAATGGAATGAGCTATAAAGCTCAGTAAGCAAATCTCATGCATGAATGCATGAATGTGCCCTACATGTCATGAATTATAAAATCTCACTTTCGCAATCAAACCTTTCTAAACATTTCCATTTCATAACATTTTCATAAAATCTTTCCTTTCAAAATGTAAGAACTTTRTAAAACCTTTCATTTCATTTCAATCGTGAGCTCACTGAGTGTAACACCTAGCTATTAAGCTCTGTAATGGACCATTATTTTTTGGAACCTCAATTCTATTTCTACTGATAGAACTGCAAAGCGGATAACATTCCTTTACTTTTCCTTTCATCTTTTCACCTCCAAAAACATTACATATCTCCCTAACTTCCAAGATGGTCGTGTCGGGTACGCCAGTTTCCCACGCCCCATTTTCCACTCACATCTTTCATGGTTAGGTTTACACTTTCCAAAAATCTTAACATTTTCCTGAACATAATACATTTAGAAAATTCATTCCCTTTCAAAATTCATTTCCTAAACCATTCACTTTCTAAATGTATGAATGGCTCATGCCAAGAATGATGTAAAATACTATAACTACATGCCCATGACATGAAATGCATACAACTATATTAAAATACCATTCAACATAATAATGGTACAAGATATAAATCACGTGAAAACATTCCACACAATCTCAACACATTTCATAATACAGTCCCATACCGCCACCACATAACACACAACAAAAGAGGTAGGCGGGTATGTAGATTTACTTACATGGAACTCATAGACAACACATTCGATTTACCAAAAAGGAATTTAGAAGCATCAAATACATATGCGTTAATGAAATGTGAGAAATTACTTATTTGGAGTCCTTTACGTTAAAGGTTCTTATTTAAATCGCGAAAATGGAATTCCTCGACCTTTCTCAATGTCAACGTGCTCGAAAATTACCTAATTGTGATTGCAGAAGAAAAGTCCATTTAGTACGATTGTCCAAGCTTAGATATTCAATGTTTATTCCGTAAACGTCATTTGTAAAATTTAATTCATACTTAATTCCCACGTCACCAAATCATCACATTCTGAAAGGTACAACTTAAACTCCTTAGCTCGGGTATTAAACCTAATCTATGTTCTCGYACAATTTCGCTTTAGGACATAATTACATAGGTTATAAATTTTCAACATCGAAGAGTAATATTTTCACCTTTTAAGTCAATAAAATCCAAGTGTCGCCAAACTGGCATTACGCCTCGGGCGGGCGCTAAGGCCGCACGAACGCAGCAATCCTTGTCACCTGGGCATCTGGGCGCTCAGTCGCCTGGGAGCCTGTTGCTGTGCTGGGTGCTTGGTTGCTGGGCATCTGTTAGCCCAGCAACAGCCTCCGATGGACCTATTTCCCGCAAGGCTTTCGGCGACAAATAGAACAACATGAGGAGTTCTGGCCGTTGAGATGAAGAAATCGGCGACAGTAAGTTGAGGATTCAACCGCCGTGCTGCTGCTGGTTTCTGTGACAAATGGATCTGGTCGAGCAGAGAAGAAGAAGATGGCAGATTTGGCTGAGCGACAACTAGCTAGAGGTAAAGCAAAATGGCTGGCTGCAACCATTCGAGCGGCAGGCAAAACGGGCAGATCTGGGAGCTTCAAGCCAGCATCAACTTTAGACCCAATCGATTCGAGCTAGCAACGATGACCAGCAGGCAGGCGATCGGCGTGCAAGAAACACTGATCCGACAATGGATGCATGCAGAGAGAGTCGGCGAGTCAGACCTAGACGAGCTGTTGCTGCACGCAAATGAGCAGAAACAGCAGATCTGGGAGATAGCAGGGAGAACTACGGTCGAGTCACATCCATTCGTGTCGTGAGGGGCTTCAAAATCTTGTCATGGCTCCGAGCATTGGAGAGTGATGAGTTAAACGGATGCGTGCTGCGAGCAAGGATGTCTCCTAGCACTGGCGTGGGCAAGAGATCCTGAGCGGATCTGGACGACGCAATTGCAAGCTTCCGGCAGCTATCTTGGAAGTAAAGGGAGAGGAGAAAGGGAAAGGTAGAAGAAAGAGAGAGGAAAGGCGAGGCCGCGATGAGCGGTGGCTAGTGCAACGGCAAAATTTCTTGGAATGGGGCGGCGACGGGTAGGGTTTGGGGAGAAAGAAGAAGGTTCAGGGTTTTCTCCCTTTTTTTTTTTTAAACTTAGGCCCTAACCCAAATCTTTTAGGCCTTCTCATTCCATAACCAATCCAGTCCATTAAATTAAATTCCACAGGCTTTTCCCTTCGTTAAAAATCTAGTTTTCTGAATGAATATGAATAAGCCCGATAAGTCGAGCCTCTAGCCAACTGAGGATCCTAATCCAATAAACACGATAATTCTGTACTTATTAAACATACAATTGAAATATTAACCGCATGAAAAATTATCCAACCCTAGTTGGCACACAAATTCACATAAGATCAAACAAAATTCATAAAAGTAAAATCCCGGGTATTACAATCAACCTCTGAAATTTCAGCAATTTAATGGTAAGAAAATCCTAAATACCATATTGCACATTTCGTTAAGACTTGTAACAATGCTAGCACATATGGTGACTACCTTGTCAAGCAATTTGTTTGATCTCTCAAAGGAAATGTGTTCAACTGGTACATTAACCTCATCCAGTGACAACTAGGACAAATTTGAGCATGAATTCCTCAACCGCTTTTAGAGCACCCATCGAACAATAAGTATGCTGGAACTTAGCCATACTATGCAATGGAAAAATGAACCCGTCATTACTTACATCAATCGATGGAGAAGTTTGAGCTTGGATGCAGAGATCACCTCTCTGAACAATTTGCAATCGAGATGTGCATCCAAGATATGGCACTGGGGCCTCCAATACATTTTGAAAGGAATCCAACCAAGAACCTTCGAAGAATTGGCTACCCGAGCTAATGATATGGAGTTAAGCATTACAGCACACGAAGATCAAGGAGATTCCAGTACCCAAGCCAAGAAAGAAGTAGAGATTTGACTTCAAGAAAACAACTAAACTATCTTCCAAGTCTGACACAAAAGGATCCATGACAAAAACTACAGTGCCTGTCAAGATACCTACAAAAGTGAGCAGAAAGGTTACAGAGAAAGTAAATACTACTCCAGATCTTGGAAGAAAATGCATGACCTTGGAAGAAGACGCATGATTTTGAAAGATATGCAAAACAAAGAAAACCCATTTCTCAATTACGATGTTTTGGAAATATTTGATGACATGTTGAAAGCTAGGATCATCAAACTACCAAAAATGAAACGGCCAGAAGAAGTAGTATGGCTAGGAGATCCAAATTATTACAAATATCATCTTCTTAGCCACCAAATTGAGAAATGCTTCATCTTTAAGGATAAAGTCATGAAATTGGCTTGTAAAGGATGCATTTTCCTAGATAAGAAAGAATGGCTGCTAATTAAATAAGCATTATATCATACACCTTCTCCTCCAGATCTACCAATGCAAATATTGCAAATATCTCACGATCTCCTGAATGCTTCAATGAGATCAAATTTGGACAATTCAACATGATGAAGTTCAATGTAAAGCCCTCACCGAAATCTTCTTGTAAATTTGTTAACCAAGTTACATATATGGTTACAAAACTATCTGAAAATATTGAACGTGACAAAGCTGATGATTCTGATTCTGAAGGCTGGATAGTTGTAAAACACTGAAAGAATCATGCAAAGAAATTTATAAAGAAGAAATTCATTCAAAGAATCAAAACAATAAAAAGGAATATACCTCAGCCAAATAAGGTTATTCCTAAAAAGTCGCCACCAAATCAAAGGGATCATACATACCCAAGTATCAATGACCAATTACATTGGGAAAGTTCTTTCCAAGAACATTAGCTGACAATCTTGAAGTTGTCTCCTGTTCTATCACATATAAAATAAAAATAAGTAATTCATGCCTTCCTCTCCAAAAGATTCAAATCAAGAGGATTGCCCTGTGCAAGCTAAGGGATTAGAAATTCAGTCGCATGTATGACGGTCATAATTTTCAACAATGATGATTGTTGCTAGGTTCAAAATCTCATAACCGACCTCTATTTATATCAGGCTATGCACAAGAAAGAAGATAAATTGAATATTGCTAGATGGAGGTTGAGTAGTCAACATCCTTCCTCTGCACATGTTAAAATGTTTGGCTCTCATCTTCGCAATCCAGGAGCTGAAAAACTATTTCTATGCTCATACTATGCGTCTCATTTCCAAGGATAATCCGATCAAGTATGTCATGACTAAACTCGTTCTTTCTGATCACTTAGCAAGATGGTACCTACGGTTGCAACAATTCAAATTAGTTTATATCCCTCAGAAAGATATGAAATTATAAGTTTGGCTGATCTCCCTTTACCTGCTGAATCGGACCTACTTAATGATTTTCTAGATGAAGATGTTCTATTGGTTGAAGTTTTACTGTAATACCCGAAATTTCTCCTTTACTGATTTTGTTTGATTTTGTATGAAATGTGTGCCAACTAGGGTTGAAAATTTTATATGTGATTAATATTTTGAAATCACATGTTTAATAGGTACGAAAATATTGTCCATGCCAAATAAGAGTTATCGTTTGATTAAAGGCTCGAATGGTGGGCCTATTTATTTGTTAGTCAGAAATTGAGCTTTTTATCGAAAGGGAGCTCGTTATATTTAATTTATGAATTTTGGTCAGATTTGGATGGGAAGACCTGAAGGGTTTAGGTTACGTCCCAAAATATAAGATTAAAAAAATAAAAAAATTATATAAGAAAATGAAAAGAAAGAAAAGAAAAGAAAAAGAAAAAAAACCATCTTCTTTCCCGTGTAACCGTCGCCGCTGCCCACTCCTAGGAAGCCCTTCCGCCATCACCATCTTCTTCACTTTCTACTGTTCACCATGCGACGCCGCTCAATCGACGAAGAACTGCTCAGCCATTGGAGGATTTTGCCGCGACTAGGCCAGACTGCGCGACCCCTGCTAGATCGCTCACTGTGTTTAAGGCCTCCACCCTCCTCTCGCTAGATCGCTGACCGCCTGGGTTACGATCGATGAGCCGCCCGCGTCTCG
>MEJB01000471.1:12120-39013 GCA_001752375.1 Rhazya stricta
GTGGTTTGTAAAACTGTTGTACATTCCTCTTTTCCTATTTCTATCCATTCTATTGTTGTCATTTCTTTTCATCAAAAAATGTAATGCCTGGAACTGCTGATGGTGGCAGGGACCGCCTCAACCATGGAAGGCCCACATATTATACTGGAGGAAAGAATAGATTATATGACACGTACAGATGACGTGATATCTAGCTTTTTTTTAAAAAAAAAAATTGGAGGTCCATTTTATTTTAAGTAGATTGATTATGTTGATAGTTATTCTTTACCATTTTATAAATAGTATTAAATAATATTTAAAGATAATATGGGAATATTTGATTTCTTGAGTTCGTGATTTTAATTTGATAAAAGATATTTTTATCTATTTATATAATTGGAAAGAATATTAGTTATAATTAGTATCCGGTTCCTTAAAGTCTTGTAAACCATTGGAAATAAGGCACCTCATTGGAATATTGCAAAAGATGGGAAAAGCTCCTAAAAGTTATGGGAGGCCAGTACCCAAAGTTTTACACAAAGGCAAATAATGTTTTAGTCCTTCATTTTGATTTACAATGAGGCTTCATGGAAAATATATTTTGATGGAGCTGTTCATCAAAATGGAGCTGGAGTTGGAATAATTTTCATTACACCTGAAGGCAATGTCCTTCCGTATGCATTCTTCTTGACTCAACAATGTTCAAAATGTTGTTGAATATCAGGCACTCATCATTGGATTGGAAATAGCCATGGAAATGCAAGAGTTGCAACTTAGGGTCTATGGAGATTCAAAGCCGATAGTCAATTAAGTCCTTAATGTCTATGAAGTGAAGAAACATGAACTCCTTCCTTATTGCAAATATGCAAGGCAAATAATGGAACGACTGGGCGATGCAACTATAGAACATGTGCCAAGGAACAAAGATAAACAAGCGGATGCTTTGGCGAAGTTATCTTTTGTCCTCTCATTGCCCGATCCACAATATCAAATATCGATCTGTCAAAATTGGGTTGTGCCTCCTTTATCAGAAAATGAAGAATATACGATAGCACAATAAATGTTATCTCAGCAAGCAACTTTGTTAAGGAAGACTGGCATCAACCAATTATCAATTACCTCTGTTATGGTATCTTGCCTAAAGAACCATGTAGGAAAAGTGACATTCGGAAACAGGCTCTAAGGTTCATTTACTTCCAATATATCCTTTATCGGTGTTCGTTCGAAGGAGTCTTCTTGTGTTGTTTAGGAGATGATGAGGCAATGCAAGCACTAGCGGATGTTCATTCAGGGATATGCAAAGTTCATCAATCCAGACACAAATTGCATTTTTAGATCAAAAGGATGGGATATTATTGGCCTACAATGGTGAAGGATTGTCTTAAATATGCCCGTAAATGTCAAGCTTGTCAAATTCACAATAATTACATCCATTAGCCACAAGAACTATTGCACCTAGAGGTGCATCTTGGCCATTTGATGCATGGGGGCTTGATATAGTTGGACTATAACAAAGTCATACGCTGGATATGTGTTCATCCCAAAAGCAACGGATTATTTCTCAAAGTGGGTTGAAATTGTAGCACTAAGAGAGGTGAAAAAGTAAAATGTTGTTGATTATATTTGCACAAACATCATATATCGCTATGCAATCCCAAGATACATCATCACTGATAATGAAACGTCTTTTCGCAATAGTGCAATGACGAGACTTTGTGAAAAGTTCAACTTCGAACAATACAAYTCTTCAATGTATTATGCAGCTGTTAATGGATTAGTTGAAGCCTTTTAACAAGATTCTTTGAATTCTGTTGAAGAAAGTTATAGACATGTCGAAAAGAGATTGGTATCTAAAAATCGAAAAAGCTCTATAGGCATATCGAACAACATTTCGAACTCCAACACAAGCTACGCCATATGCATTGGTTTATGACGTCAAAGCTTTTCTTCTTTAGTGTCAATTACCTTCATTAAGGATAGTTGTTCAAGAAGGGCTCATAGAAGAAATGAGCGCTTGCATCTTGAAGAGTTAGAAGCACTTGACAAAGAAAGTTAGAAGCGCAACAATGTTTGGAGTGTTATCAAGCCCGCATCTCCAGAGCCTTCAACAGGAAAGTTTGTCCTTGTTCATTTCAAGTGAACAACATAGTGCTCGAAATTTGAAGGCAAATCATATATCCTCAAAAGATAAAGAAGCTTACAGCAAAGTGGGATGGTTTATATGTTGTGCAAGAAGTGTATTTAAATGGTTCATACATGCTTGTTGACAAAGATGGATTACGTGTTGGCCCTATCAATGGCAATTATTTGAAGCGCTATGCATAAATTGTAAAACAAAAAAAGAATCAAGATGCTCCTAATGATCAGAAACTAAATCATAAGCTTCTGATAAAAAATGAGTAGTTTGATTATGCATGATTCCATGTTTGAATCAATTCCATACTGGGAACTGACCAGGCCAGGCCATGTCAATAAGAAGGGATGAGCCTACACTGCACATGCTCCTTGATAAGAGTTAAAACTGTCTAAATGTCTCAAGAAAATTTGAGATGCTCCTAATCTGCAGAGTTAAAATTGCGAGAAACAATCACCAAAAGTCTTGCATGTGGTAAAACTGCTAAAGCACTCCAACGAGTCTAAGTTGGTACAAATGGATGCTCCTAGCCTGCACGAGCTAAAACTGCAAAAAATAACCACCAAAGGTGCTACATGTGGGTTAAAATGCTCTAACAAGTCCTAGTTAGTAAAAATGGACACTCCTGGCCCGCAAGAGTTTAAACTGTGTACGACCTTTCCCAAAAAATTCTTTCATATCTTCGAACTACGTTTTGACTTGATTCCTTTTAAAGGATATGTAGGCAGCTTGGAAGTTAATTTCTAAGTTCAGCCATAACATAATAAAGGGAATAGTCCTTAATTGAATAAACAGTTTGTAAATAAAAGATAAACAAAAGTAGAAGAATAATATATGTTTATTCATGCATAATATGTAAACAAATGTTTGAGTAAAGGGAGCATGAAAAAAAAAGTCCACTCAAACATTGAATTGCAAATTAACTATCTCTTGCTTGTTTGCTTCGAGGAATTCCTTCATACCTTCCAAGTTCTTCATGGTCTCGTCAAACTGAAAGGGAGTGTTCTCAATACCAGCAACTTCATCTCTCTTGGCAAAAAGAATGACCTTCATATTCTTCAACTCTTCTTCACTCTTCTTAAGTGTAGCTTGAAATTCCTTCTTCCTCTTCTCATGAGCGTCAAATTCTCCTTGTAAGTTGTCAATCTTCACAGAATTCATCTGGTGGCTCCTCCCGGACTCCATGAGTTGTGACTTGGCTCTAGAAAGAGACTCAAAATGCACCTCCTTAGCCATCGAGTCATATGTGGAAGACCTCAAAATGTCATATTTGCGAGCTCCTTCAAAGAGATCAACTAAGTACTGCAACGATGAAAGATCAATGGAGCTTATCTTCTCCATCTCTTCAAACACTATCCACACTTCTTCTTCAATAGCAGAAATGGATTCAATTGGCATTTTAGTAAGCTTCTTAGCAACTTGGCGCCACAAAAGTTGAAGATATTGACGTTGAACATTCTTTATAATGTCAACTCCATGGAACTCAGAAATGGCGGCACTAACAAATTACTTTTGAGAAGGCCTTTCCTTTTCATTGTGCAAAGAAAGAGGTAGACCACTTGTCTCCAAATGAATGCTAGTCGGTTTGCCAATAGGATTACTAATCAATGGGTGAGTAATCATAGGAGATTGAGCAGTATCATCGTCATTCTTGCACAAGTTGATCTGAGGCAAGATGCTCTCAATCTCGTCCATAAGAAGGGGAACATCATGCGCATGTAAAGGACCTTCAAATGCTCATAACTGTGAAAATCAAAGAGTTAGAAGAAGTCTAAAATTAAATGTATTTATGTTGAGAGTGATGTACTTACATGAAGTGCTAAAGTCTAAGGAGACATAGTCAAACTAGGAACTCCTTACAAAAATACGGAAGAAGTAGTAGCACTCTCAATGTCTTCTTCTTCTTCTTTAAAGGACGATTCCATGGTCAATCTTGCTCATTATCACTCACAGTTCCACTTTCACTAGAAATGGTATCAATTTGCTTACCAGCTATAGAAGAACCCACAACTCCAGATTGAAATTTCATTGTAGGGAGGCGCAAGGATATCTTGTTCATTGGGAGAGTTGTAGCTTCTTTAGAAGTAGAAGAAGGTCTTGGAGGACTGGAGATTGCTATATTCTTTCCCTTAGAAGTCGCTTGAGTAAGAAACCCGCCAAGTATTATACTCTTTTGTAGCAAGTGGCTTTGATGTCTTCACAGGAAGTACAATAAAGGGGGCATGTCTTAAGGCGAGTAGATGATCTCCAAAGTCGAGCCACATCCTTTAATGTATAGGWGTAAGATTTCTCCCCTCAAGTCACTAGGAATATCTCGACAAATCCCAAATTGCCTGGAGGGTGAAGAAGTTAGAGCATAAACTAACGATGTAATCGAACTAAGTCGATGATAGAGATCCGTCATCCACCAAAGATTTCGCAAAGTCTCCAGTTATGCAATTACATGTCATGGAAGAGGGATCTATATGTCTAAAAATTACTTGTGCCGCCGAAAGAGAGAAATATTTGGTCATCTTCTCTTCATGGAATTTGATCATCCTTGCAGTTGAAATGCAGCTATTACTCTCGTGAATTCAGAATATTGCACGACACTCCTTTAGAAATAGGGACTGGGAGCTCTTGTTCAAGCCATTGTAGATACTCGCCAAAAATGATATAGCTAGTGAGAATTTTTGCCCAGAAATCATAAGACTAGTCACCTTAAAGACACTAAGGTGAATGCAATTGATCTTTTTACCTGGAAGAACAAATTTTCATATCCAATAAGACAAAAATGTAGTCAATTTTACTTCCTTTCTCAAAGACTTTGGGACGTTGAGTACATCGAAGGATTCATTTTTCCCCTCTGCAATTGTCCAACAAGTGCCACTCACGATGCCTGTAGGATTGTTCAATGTCCTTGGCTTCGCTGTAGTTCATCGATTATACAGTCTTGGGGGGGGGCAGTACATACCTATTGGCCCTTTAAAGCAAAACTGGATCTAATCATCGAATGAAACTCCATGAAGGTCACTGTTCACAAGTCTTCCAAAGACCGAAAAAAAAGAAACTTACAACTTTCAGAAGCAAGAGATTACCGTCATTGTCAATCTCGTAAAGCTCTTTGGCGAAAGGGATTACCTCATCTTAAAACGAACCATATGTATGGAAAGACTACCAAGAAACCTCAAATCCCAAAGTGAAAAAGACAACTCACTAATGGAAGTGTGTAATGTGTTTGTTGATGGACACCAAAGTTCGCAAAAGGCGTGCATGACATGGCTATAACGATCATATGTAAACAAAGAAACATAAATGGCATCATATATTTTCATCTCATGAAGAAGCTTCTTATGTTTTAGAAGAATAATTTTCAGCCACTCCCAGTAATTTCATGTGAAGTTAGTCTCACCAAAGTTTGAGATGGGATCATTCCAAGAAGTCTTGCCGAAGTTGCAAGTTGCAAAAGGAAGATAGAAATTTCTGGAGCTTATGTTTGCATCATGAGTTGAAGATAACAACAACAAAACTTATTAGCTTGATGAGATAGAGGATGAGTCGACTACTTCTTTGGACATGTTGACGACCATTTACTGAGGGGGAAATTCTCTTCATTGGAAGATCGATTCACATTTAGGTATCTTGATGCCGCCGGGAGAACGTCCAAAGTGATAGATTTAAATTGAGATCTCTTTCGATTATTTAAGATGAAAATGTGTGGCTTTAACTTCATAAAATCCTTGATTTCCATTTTACTAGGAATTTCGAGCGGCACAACCTTCAAAAATATTTTTGTCAAAAAGGTAAGTATGTTAAACCTTCAAAACAATGTGCAAGAAATAAAAGAAAAAAAGAAAAAAAAGAAAAGGAGTTCAAAAAAAAAGGAACATGCAAAAAAAATTGCAAAAATGATTGAAATAAAAAAATATATATACCAAAAAATGAAAAAAACAAAGGGAAATAGAGAATGAAAAAACGAAAAAGGTAAAGTCCAGGCCTAACAGATGCATGGCCCAAACCAAAGGATAAAGCAGAAACGCAAAGGAGAAAAGGCTAAAAGTGAAACAGACACCAAAAGGAAGGAGCGGAAGAGCTTGGCCGAAACCCAGGTCAAACACGTACAAGAGGAAAGAAGGAGAAAAAGCATTATGTCAAGCCCAAGCCCAATTCAAGCCCTATCAAGCCTCAACAAAAAATGGCCTAGCAAATCCGTGGCCCAAATAGAAAAAGAAACAAACAAGGGGGCCCAAGACTTAAACAAACACCAGCAAAGCAACAAAACAAGGAAAAAGAAAAGCAAGAAAACGTCAAAAAAAGGACCAAACAAAAAGCCAAAAATGCCGACCAAAAGGGGTAATCTGCAAATTTGAGGTTGGATGCACTGGAGCTTCGCCTAGTGTCACCACTTCTCTTTATCGTCCGGTGGACTGGCAGTGTTACAGAGGGTTTTGGCTAGATTTTGCCTCTTTTTGTATCTCCTTTCGAAGGCAGATCCGGGTTCACCGGTGAAGTCATGGACGCTGCCGTACTCTCGATCGCCGTTGCGAAGGATGAGCCGACGATGGGGCACAAAACTAGACTCAGATTGGAAGACAGAAGAGGCTGTTCTGGTCGTCTTCCTCATTACAGCTCACCGTCATTACGGTCACCATCAGAAGGAAACGGAAGGCGAAGAGTTGTCTGGCAACCGAAGAAAACCTCTGAAAACTTCGCTGCGGCGGATTGGAGAAGATCAGAAAGAACTGAAGGCAGAAAGATGTTAACGAGGGAAACCGAAGGCGAAGTCTCCGCCATGGCCGTCGCCAAGGCAAGGCTTCGGTTTCTTCGCTGCTACAAACTGCTGGAAGATGATTGCGATGGCCACCACTGTAGTTTGAAGACGGTGTTGTAGATCGATACAGAGACGATGGCGTGCAAAGGAAACGGGCCGAACTACGGGGTCCGGGTTGGGTCTTGGGCCGCCTTCTCTTGGCCCACAAAGCAAACAAGCTGAAAGAATGGGCTGTTGGTCTGGGCTGTCCTTAGCTAGCCCCAGGAGAAGAAAATCAAAAGAAATTGGGCCAGCAGAAAAAAAAGAAGATAAACACTTGGGCGGCGATTCCATTAGGCCCGCAGAAAAAGGAGCAAAAAGGAGGCAGAAAAAGGGGGCCCACAAAGCATGGGTTGAAACAAAAAACGTGGCAGATAAAAAGGCCCACAGTAAAAAGAGGAAAAAAAAATAAAAAGGGCAGGTAAAGAACCGGCAAGAAGGAAAAAAAATAAAAATAAAAAAAGAGAAGTAAACAAAAGGCAGTAAAGTAAAAAAGAAAGAAAAAAAGAGAGATAACAAGCAAGCAAAAAAAAATCGAGTCTTGAAAAAAAAAATAAAAAAAGAAGAAGGTCTTCATCATAAAGAAAAAGATGAAAGCTTATATTTCTTTATCTTTTTCTCAACACCTCTTCTTAAAATCTCTCTCGAAGTTCCTTAAGTGTAAAGATAAATGCTAACAAGAGACTTTCCTAAGCAATAGTAGATTGACTTTCTAAAGTAAGAATAAATAAAATACACAAGATGACTTTCGGTGAGGCAAAGAAAAATAAAGTGGAAGAAGTTCATATAATTGAAATGTATATATAGACGACAAGAAGAAAAGAGAGTTGTGTTAATATTAGGAAAATAAATTTTATCATAACTCTAATATGTACGATATGTTTAGATTATGATAGATTGAATAAAAAGAAGAGTTGTGTTAGGGTTAGAAAATCACAATTCCAATATGTATCAATACGTGAGGTATATCACAACTTCAAATGTATTAATATGTGAGATATATCACAACTTCAAATGTATTAATATGTGAGATATATCACAACTCCAATATGTATCTAATATGTAAAATATGTTTAGATTAGAATTTTTTATTATCTGAAATTAGATTAGGTAAGTTCCAGCCCAAGAAGATTGAGAAAGAAGAATGGGCTCAACAAATTGAAAGAAAAAGAAATCTAACAAATTGAAGGAAATGAGGCAAGCCTAGAAAATTCAAAAAAAAAAAAAAAGGAAAACGTCAACTATTTGAAGAATAAAGGGAGCCTAAATATCTTAAATATGGTCCAAAAAATTAGTCCAAGTTATTGGACCTGCAATATTGATTCAAATGGCATAAATTGAGTTTGAACTTGTCCATAAAACTCATCTTCGAGTTGTACCCGTGGCCAAGTTCTAAGGAGGTAATTTGTAGATATGAAAATTTTATTTAAATAATTAAAAGTCAATTTTAAATAATCTCATTAAATTGGGAAGCATGTGACATGTCAATCAGTGATATGACGACAGGGGTCAAGAATGACAAGGTTCAACCAATGAAAATTAAGGATGAAGCTTGACGAATCAAGTGATGCCACGTTGCTCCTAAGTATGACTTCGACCAATCAAATCAATTCGTTTTGCCTATAAATATAGGCTAAAGCACAAGAGGAAGAGGTCTAAAAATTCATATAAAGGTCCAACATTGAAAGAAGCTTAGAAGAAAGAGCATCAAATTTCTCTCAAACCCCAAGATCAAGTTACGAAGTCCTCGCCAAATTCCAAAGAGAAGAATCAACGGATTAAGTTTTTAGCACAAGAACATTTTAGAGATTGTAACACGTATTTTATCAAATTTATAAGATTAATACAATTATTTAGCATTTTTCTTGTTTTCTTATATATTTTGCAGACGAGAGAATTGTGTAAATAGTCATAATCTAGGATTTCATGCCATTCGAGTAAAAAAAAAATTGTCATTTGAACAAACAGTTCATGTGATAAAACATACATATAAAATTCATGATGCGTAAAAGTATTCTATAAATAGCATGTATAGTAGTTTTGAAAAAGACTTGAAGGGTATTCATGTTTTTATAACATTTGAAAGAACTTGAAAATATATTTTTGGAGCAAGATGAGCAAAATCACATACTTTTATAAAATGAAAGGAATCGTGTTAAAATATTTAAGAATATTTAGAAACGCTTCTCTGGAGTAACAAAACCACTATCATTTATAAGTTTAAAAGACGGAGGAACTCACATTAAATATTTGAGAATATTTGGAAACACTTCTCTAAAGTGCGATGAATAAAACCACTCGCATTTGAAAGTTTAAAATAATGAGAGACTCACCTGAGTATCTTTGTTTGTATACGAAACTTTTACTCTTCTTGATTCTTGTGTCCTACAGTCAAATTATAAGAAATCATTTTAGTTTGTCAGATTTACTGAAAAACATTAATAATCTTGAATGTATGAGAACTATGGATTTAGAAGAAAAGAGAAATAGAAGAAAAACCTTCCAAAAATAGTTTGAATTCTTTTCGCTCAATGCTATAGCGGGTTTGGTTTGAATAGATATTATAAATGTTTGACTAGATTAATTAAAGTCCAATTAGCCCATGAACAAGTTTGGCCTAGTTAATATCATTTCATGTCCATTATAAGCCCAATAACTTACAGATATTGGTTTTCTTGAATTTGTTTTGGCATTGCACATTAAATATAATCATGACCCATCAAAACAAACAATAATTGTAACCAAAAACTTTCTAAATAAATAATGAATTGAGTTTGTTATCTTTAGCTATAATCATAGCTTATAGAAATAAAAATTGAAGAAAAAGAGGAAAAAACACTTGTAGAGCTGACCGCTTCTTCTTGGTCAATGGCAATTTAGGTATAATTGACTATTTATTTGCACAGAGCATAGTTCTTTTTTCTTTTTCTTTTTTGCAGTTGGATATAATTATTATTTGTTATTGATTTTTTAAAAATTCATATTATATTTAGTATTTTGTTCTCTATTATCTTAAATAAGTAACTTAAATTTTTATTCATTCTATATTTCATTTATTTTATTTGATTTACTATTGACACGTGATTTTATTTTAAATCTTAACATTTTACGTTTATAGTTATTAATTTAAAATTTTATTATTATAACTAACTAGAACAAATTTCAATATTAAAATAAAATATATTCAATGGGGTACCAATGATTTCTCAAACATATTTTTTATTTAACTTTTTGGAGCGAGCAAACAATAATAATTCAAAATTATTATTTATATAATAGTGCAATAATTGTGAACAGGACTATGGTGCTAGGTTGCTATTGCATCGCACTCCATGCCCGTTCAATTTTAAAGCTGGAGTCATATTGGAGTGGCGATGGATGATGAGCCATAGACCTTCTCATCCTCAGCTTTTCGCATTGGTGGACCCTGGAAGCTCCCAACCATAAGTTTTTTCATTTTTTTATAAATAATAATTTCTTGGCCAAATTTTTAATTTTCATTTTGCTTATCTACTGAGTTACAATTTCTTAAAATTCTATAGAAATCAATAGATGTTGAAAAACATGATTATAATGACGGAGTTTATTTGATTTGACTTTTTCTTCAATAAAAATTTCTTTGTTGAAGAAATATTTTATTGATTAAAGGAGACATAAAAATGAAAACTTTGAAAATATTTGATTTTGTTGAAGAAGAAAAACAAAGGTATACTTGGTCCAAGAAAAGATTTTTTTTTTTTTCCCGTTAATGACGTAGGAATGAAATTTTTGTTATGAAGAAAAAATTCTTCCTTAATTGGCTAGATGGCCTTGGAGACAGAAGTATGAATCCTGGCCATGGGCCAGCATATTTTCTTCCTTCAAGATTTGAACACATGACATTCCGTCAGTCCAACGAGGATTGCATCAATCAACCCCTCAACTGGTAGTCCTTTAGAATAATCTAAAATATAGTTATTATATTTTCTTTAACTTCGTTAATCTAAGTCAAACTTTAGATCAATATATGAATCCATTTTTAGGATTAATACAATGTTTGGAATTAAGACATTCATATTATTTTTATAATTTCTAAATTGGTTAGGCATGATGAATTAATAAAGTATATTTTAATTAGAATTTTTAATTTGTTAATTTAACTTGTAATGTCTTTACTATCTTATTTTTATCTATCAAAGAGGTGTGGTGTATGAGTCATAGTAAGATTAATGTTAATTTTTCCTAGATAATAATCTGGCCACCATAAACTATAAATTTGATGTTCAATAGTTAAAATATTACTTATTAGCATATCTGTCTGATTAAATTAGGAAACTTTACTTTCTCTATGAGAAAGTTGATAAAGATGCTTGAAAAAATTATCTGCATTAAAAATTAATACATTTTTAAAAGACACAACATGTGATGGAAGAAGTACACACATTTAATGCTAAATATTTCTCTAGAACAATAGAATGTGAAAATTTCATAGTGTTTTATGATTAATATGATATTCATTTTTGTGTAATGCTAAATATCTTCATTATCAACTTTTATTTAAAAAGGAAATTAAAGTGGAGGGAATTTAGAATAAGGTGAATTTTATACTCAGCTGAATTTCAGCTTCACTTCCTCCCTTCCTCTGCTCTTTCCGATTGGATATTTGATTTTTCTATTCTTTCTAACTATATATGACTATTCGATCCAAGCTTTTTTAAACATTAGACTCAAGATCATCTCCGCTTATGTACTTCATTTTAGAAATCTTGTTTGTTTGCAAAAATATCCATAAAATGGCTTAGCATGAAGGACATAATTCCAGATTTCTAGGAGATGGAAGAGATAGGCAATAAAACAGAAACCTAATCTGTTTTTATGGGCTGAACTTATGCTATAGATATTAGTATTTAATATTATTCTTGTGAGAGATTTGCTAGCTCAGAAATTTGAGTGCAGAAGTTTTGGGTTGTTATTGACATCTAATCAGATGAAGCACAATCACATCAGGCAGAAGAAACAAAATAGCATCATGCCGTACAGAAAAAAAAATTGGAACTTACATCTACTCCAAATTTAGTATATACAGATGTTTCCAAGGCCAATTACACGTTGTTAGTTAACAAACATGATAGACACTGCAATATAAAATATGCTGGATTATGAAAATTTCTAAATATTTATAATGGTTATTTGTCTAAAGAAGTATTCAAAGACATAAATATTTTTAAAAAAATTCTGCTGTGAGATAATAATTAATCCTATTGTATAATATTTTCCTTTGCGGTTATCTATATCCAAAACATTTAAATAGTTAATCCGCAAGATGGTGATATGGATCAACTTGACAAGGGCTACAGTGGATTTTGAATGCATCTTTATATATGTATGTAAATACTCAATTTGTATCAAACCATTGCTTATTTTAGATCATTGACAAATTTCCCCTATCATAGGTAGGGTCACCCGGAAAGTGCTGTTTTCAGCTTTGGAGCTGTTCGATTGGATCTTCTCAGTTCGAAGCGTATCCCTCCTTGTCGTGCATGTAAAACTCTAAAATCAGCCATTAAGCATGTTCGAGACTTAGTATCTTGCTGTTTTGGGTTTTTATTGTAACTGTATCCTAACTCAAAAATTAGAACTCTCTACATAGATAAAATATTTTATGTCTAGGAATCTAGGGATGCTGATTATGCAATATTCCAACATATATATATCAAGTTATAGCTATTTTCTCAAACCTTAGTAATAAGAGAACGATTTTATTCTCGCAAGTTTAAAATACTACTAGGAACCCTGAAATTAGGTTAGCTAGAATTCAAGATGAATAGTAATTGAGATGTGCATGTAAACTTTTGGTAGGCAAGAAACTCAAATAATCCAAGAATTCATAGCTTAGATGAGTTCCTCTGTCTTTCACACCTCCAAATAAATGCAATTTTATGTTATGCTTTGAATATTCTCGAATATCATACTATGAATTTTTACTTGTTTTAAATTTCCAAGTATGTGCGGTGTTGTTTATTGTACCCTAGATAAATGTTTTCAATTATTATTAACAGGAGTTCCTCCATTTTTTCGAGCTCCCAAATTTGTTTTGTTCACCATACTCTAGAAACGTATTATAAAATCTTGTGAAATATTTTCCTATTTCTAAAATGTTCGAAACATATCATTTCTTGTTGTAAATTATCAAAAGGTTTATGACTTTTGCGAACTTTTATAGTTATTGTCAGAAATGCAATGAGCATCATGAATTTTGTCTACATGCAATATTTCATGAATTGTTTTACTTAAAATAACGACTATTTTATTAGCATGAAATCGTGGTTTTATCCTTGGCATTATAGTGATAACGGAATTTCAAGATTTCACTTGTCCATGCAATCGTGTTTGTTACTGATACAACCTTTGATTGTGTTTCATGATGATGAGTACTCAATCAACGACTTCGAATACTAGTCTGCCAGACAAAGTACCGTGCTTGGCTAGTCCCCAGTACGGGGACCACTTTAGCTACTCAGATAGTAGTCTTTCAGGAGTTGCCAAATGGAAAAATCGGTAGATCATATTTGTAGCGAGGTAACACCATATCAAATGGATGGTTGCACCACATCGTATCCATATATCACGGGTCATTCTTCAGCACGCCTGTAGCACCAAAGAGCGCGCATGCAGGAGCATGCCCACATCTGGACAGACCAACGTCCAAGAGCACGCCCATGTCTAGACAGATCGATGCTTAGGAGCNGAGGTAACACCATATCAAATGGATGGTTGCACCACATCGTATCCATATATCACGGGTCATTCTTCAGCACGCCTGTAGCACCAAAGAGCGCGCATCATGCAGGATGCCCACATCATCTGGACAGACCATCCAAGAGCACGCCCATGTCTAGACAGATCGATGCTTAGGAGCACGACCACACCTAGACAGACTGATGCCTAGAAGCATGCCAACACTCGGATAGACAAGCAACTAGAAGCAAGGTCATGCCATGATAGACCTACGCTCATAAAGACACCAGTGCCCAAATAGGCCGACGACTAGGAACATACCAGCACCCAGTGCCTAGCGCCTATGAGCGCACCACAACTCTTGCATTCTACCTAGCTTGTAAATTACATTTTCTTGTATTTTGTTGTTGTATCTTACACTTAGATGTTCATACTAAGTCTCAAGTGTAAAGCAATATAGGAATTAGGCAATGTTTTCTCACCCCTCCGAAAAACCAATGTCTATTGCGAGTGCATGAGAAAACTTAGCTAGAACTCTTATAGAGGGAAGTTGGTTGAAAGTGTTGGCAAACAAAGCAGTTGGTAATCAAAGCTGTTGGTAATCAAAGTTGTACATGAACTATGTCTATGGTGTCTCCCCCTCACCAAGACTAATGTAAATCTTTGTAATGTGTTTCTAGTCAATGAATATGCTTTCTTTCTCAACATTGTTGGGCCTCTAAAGCATTTATTTGTCAGTTGTGCATTTAATTGTGATTGTGAGGTTTAACACGTAGTAGAATCTTGTGCCATTTTGATAATCATGGTTGGTTTCTAGGTCCAAAAGCCATCCCATGATAGTTGGTAACAGAGTTATTGCTAGCGAAGAGGGTAGTGCACCCCGTATAAAAAGTGTTGGCCCGTTGGATGGGTCAGGCACAAACAAAGCTAAACTTGAAGTCTTTGAGGTGATTGTGAACAAAATCCACAAAATTTGTTGTGGAGATGGTGATGACGATAGTAGCTCCTTTGTAAGAAGGATGCTGTTGGTCAAAAATGATGTCGCTTTGCAAAGTTGCGAACAAGAGGAAGTTGGTTCAGCCACGAGACAGATGGCGATAGAAATTTAGTCTCATGAAGTGAGACTTGAAAGGCATGACATGGCATAGCAAGAGGCACCCATGTCTGCCACAAGGAATGATGAAGTAATTCAAGAACTTCGAGTAATGCTCAAAGATGTGAAGGCCGAATTGAGGACGATATCTCTAGCCCTGGGCTGAGTCACTGCTGGTCGTGTCCAACCATCAGCACCAGCTCCCCATCATCAACCAAAAGTAAGGGAACCTAAGGTGTTCAAGGGAGAAAGGATGTAAGGGAAGTGGATAATTTCTTCTTCGACTTATCCTAATACTTCAGACCTGTGGGCATTATGGATGAACGACTTAAATTGATATGGCTGCCACATACTTAGAGGATGATGCCAAGCTGTGCTGGCAAATGCAAGTGGTAGATATTGAAGTCTAGCGTTTGATTATTGCAACTTGGGAGCAATGAAAGAAGCTATGAAGAAATAAATTTTCCCAAAAAATGTGGAATATGGGGCTTTTTGCAAGTTGCAATTAGATGTCCCTAAAGAATATTAGTAAATGCTTTAGTCTAGGTAGGGGCCCTTGAGTCCAACTTGGAAGCAGCTTAGGTAACTATTAGGGACAGCCACAAATGAATCGAAAAGAGAAAGAGAGAGAGGCGATGTGGTCGGAGCTTTTCATAGATGCAACATATTATCATATACCTTAGAAAGAAAAGACCCAGCAAATATAGCTAGCCAACTGGAGGCACTAAACATGAAAATCTTAAACCATGGTCTCACCACAACAAAGGTTTGATGTACATAGATCTGAAAGTGAATGAAAAGCCAATTCATGCTATGATTGATATAGGCGCCACTCATAACTATCTTGCTACCTCAAAAGTGAAAATATTTGACCTTGCAATAAAGAAAGGCATTGGTCGAGTAAAGGCTATCAATTTCCCAACTGAAGCAATTATAGGTTGTCCAAAGGCGGTGAACATAAAAATGAGACCATTTGCTGGTAGAACTAACTTCACGGTGGTGAAGATGGACAATTTTAAGCTTATATTAGAACTCGAATTCTTGAGAGACATGAAATCTGCAGTCTTGCCTTATGTTGATTCACTTTTTGTGCTCAGAGGGAAACCGTGCGTGGTGCCTACAATAGTTGGAAGGGCAACTACCAGAAGTATTTCGGTTTTCCAATTAGAAAAGGGCCTCAAACATAAAGAAATAACCTATCTGGCAYAACTACGTTGGGAAGAAGTGGAGGAAACATCAGGATTCGTGTCAAAAGTGGTAAAGCGGGTAGTAGAGGAATTTCAAGATCTGATGCCGACCAACTCCCTAACCAACTCCCACCTAGGAGAGCGGTGGACCATGAAATCAAGCTGGTGTTAGGTAAAAGCTGCCTTCCAGAGCCTCGTGTCGGATGTCCCAACAAAGCTCGCAAGGCTCCTTAAGCAATTAATAGAGATGTAAAGGCAGGAATCATCATTCTAGCAAAGTGACCATATGGAGCGCCAGTATTATTTGAAAAGAAACAAGATGGGTTCCTTGCGCATGTGCGTGGATTACCAAGCTCTCCACAAGATTACTGTCAAGAACAAATATCATCCCTCTAGTGGCGAACTGTTTTGTCCAGTTAAGTTAAAAGTATTTCACGGAGATAGACCACTGTTCTGGTTAGACCTCTGTTTTGGTTATTGGCAAGTAATAATCAAAGAGGGAGATGAACACAAGACCACTTGTTTGACTTGATACGAATCATTTGAGTTTTTGGTGATGCCATTCTGTTTGACGACTGCTGCGATCACAATTTGCACCTTAATGAATCAGGTCCTACGAGACTTCCTAGAACAATTTGTGGTTGTATACCTAGATGATATCATGGTGTGCAGTAACAGCGTGGAGAAGCATATGGAACATTCGAGGAAAGTGTTGATAAGGCTAAGGGAAAACCAATTATGCACTAAGCTATCTAAATGCTCATTTGCTCAAAAAATGATTAGTTTCTTGGGCACATTATTGAACGAGGATGTATCCGGATGGATCCCAAAAAGGTATAAGCTATTGAAAACTGGCAAGCACCAAACAATATCTCGGAACTAAGATTGTTTCTCGAGTTGGCCAATTACTATAGATGCTTCGTGAAGGATTACTCAAAAATAGTAGTACCGTTGACAGACTTGTTGAGAAAACAAAATACTTGGAGATGGGACTCAAATTGCTAGGCAGCATTCGAGGAGTTAAAATGGTGCATGTTTCTAGACCTGATGTTAGAGCTCCTAGATATATCAGAACCCTACAAAGTACATACTAATGCCTTAGATTTTGCATTAGGAGGGTGTCAGGAAGGCCACCACGTGGCCTTCGAAATTAAAAAGTTGAATGAGGCCGATAAGAGATACGCTACACAAACAAGGAACTTTTGGCCATCGTTCATTGCTTGAGAATATAGATACATTATTTATTGGGCACTCCATTTGTGGTGAAGATAAATAATACACGACTGTTAGCCACTTTATGACGCAGCCAAAGTTGATAGGTAGACAGGCTCATTGGCAGGAGCTTTTAGATGAGTTTGATTTTATGTTGGAACATAATACTGGTGTTACAAATCATGTCACAGGTGCACTTAGCCGAAGTGTTGACCTGGCAACAATGTATCAAGCAGCTGCTTTGTTGGCGAACGAAGTAAAAACTTGCCTTAGAGGACAAATTGAAAAGCACCTGTTAAAAGACCCTGTGGCTCAACAACTAATAGAGTTAGTGGAACACGAGAAGACACAAAGATTTTGGATGGAAGATGGCCTACTCATCCCAAAAGGACAGTGCTTTTATGTGTAAGAGTGAGGATTTACGAAAATTGATCATCAGAGAATGCTTTAGCAGTCTTTGGGCTGGGCACCTCGGAGAGGATCGGACAATGGCCTTGGTACAACGTGGATAATTCTGGCCTCAAATGAGGGATGACATTATCGATTTTTTGAGGACTTGTATCATTTGTCAATAGGATAAGGTGGACCATTCAAAGAAAGGAGGACTACTTCAGCCTCTATCTGCTCCTACAAGACCTTGGGAAACCATTTCAATAGATTTCATTATTGACTGGTGATAGTGGTACTATTCTGGTGGTGGTAGATTGTTTCTCAAAGTATGCAACATTTATTTTGGCCCCTAAGTTTATTTCAGCAGATGAGACAAAACAACTCTTTTTCAAGCACATTATCAAATATTRGGGATTACCAAAGGATATTGTCAATGATCAAGATACTTGCTTCACTGGCAATTTTTGGACTGAGTTGTTTGGACTTCTTGGTTCTAGTCTGAGTATGAGTTTATCTATGCACCCAGAGTTGGATAGTCAAACAGAGCGTATTACGAAATGTTGGAAGAGTATTTCCAGTACTTTGTTACCAACAATTAGAAGAATAGGGTGCAGCTTTTGAATGTTGCCAGTTGCCAATTGTGCTTCAATACTTAGAAGTACTCATCTACCAACAAGAGCCTTTTTGAGATTGTGACTGGGCAACAACCGTTTCTTCACCACACTGTTGATGCCCCAGCCAGTATGAGGTCATCTAGAGCTAAGAACTTTTCGCAAGAGTGGAAGAGGAACATTGACATTGTAAGAAGTTACCTCAAGAAAGCTAGCAAGTGGATGAAGATGTACGCTGACCAAAAATGACTGTTCATGGAATTTCAAATGGGTGACAAAGTGTTAGTAAAGAAACTATACTAGATACACTTCCGGCCTCAAGGAACAGACATGAGACTAATGCCGAAATATATTGATCCCTGACTATCTTGAAGAAAATCGGACAAGTGGCCTATAAGGTGAAGCTTCCACCAGGGATGCAAAAAATCAAGTGTTCCATTTTAGCTTGTTGAAACCATATAAGGAGAACATTGAAGAATCATTATAATGGGAGACAACCCATGAAGGTGCACTAGGCACATTATCTGGGGAAAGAGTAGTAGAAGCAATCATCGATGATCGAGTGACTACTAGCTCAAGAAAGAACCACAAGGAATACTTGGTGAAATGGCAGGGCCAGAGTCACAAAAAAACACGTGGGAAACAGAGAAGGACCTTAAAGCCTTCCAACCTCTGATAGAAGAGTATGAGGAAGACAAGGCACTGAGGACGTCGTCAAAAAAGGTGGTTGAGGATGTCATGGGTCGTTCTTCAATAGCCTATACCAGCACGCCGATAGCACCCAGGAGTGCATATGCAGGAGCACGCTCGCACCTCGATAGACCAACGTCTAGGAGCAAGCCCACGTCCAGGCAGACCGATGCCTAGGAGCACGCCTACACCTAGACAGACCGGTGCCTGGAACATGCCAGCACCCGAACAGACCGGTAACCAAGAGCACACTCACGCCAGGATAGACCTCCGCCCAGAAGGAAACTAGCGCTCGGATAGACCAGCGACCAGCAACACACTAGCACCTGCCCGTGAGTGCACCACAACTCTTGTACTCTACCTTGCTTGTATACATTTTCTTGTATTTTATTATTGTATCTTACACTTAGATAGATGTTCATGCTAAGTCTCAAGCGTAAAGCACATATAGAAAATAGATAGGAAATAGGCAAAGTTTTCCCACCCTTTTAGAGAACCAATGTCTATTGTGGGCGCATGGGAAAACTTAGCCAAAACTCGTATAGGGGTAAGTTGGTTGAAAGTGTAGGTCGATAGTGTTGGCAAAACAAAGTTGTTGGCAATCAAAGTTGAACTTGTTTTGTGGTGTCTCCCCATCACAAAGACTAATGTAAATCTTTGTAATATGTTTTGAATCAATAAATATGCTTTCTTTCTCTATATTGTTGGGCCTCTAAAGCACTTGTTTGTCGGTTATGCATTTAATTGTGATTGCGACACCTTAATGTGTAGTAGAACCTTGCGCCCATTTAAACGCAATGTTTGCAAGTTTGTTTGATAATCACAGTTGGTTTCTAGGTTCGAGAGCCACCCTGTGACACACGGTACTTGTTGGACACTTGTACCCTTGGTTAGAGGTTTAACCCAGGGGTAGCCAGCTGTATCGGGTTATCATGTTTAGGAAGTTCGATTGTAAAACATATGCATACTTGGAGTGATAAGGCTGGTAAATCAAACCCCGTGGAGTGAAAATTTTATGGTTACTGCTACAATATTGACCACTTTCATGGAACTATTTTACATAAGCATGGGTTTCACTTAATCACCTGCATTTATTCATATTTTTGACATGGAATTTCACTATTTCAAGGTTTTGGATAAGAGATAAAAACTATTCTGTTAACTTGTTTTCCCTAACATGAACACTCAGACAACTCACAGGACTCATTGAGCCTAGCTCATCGATTTTTCGCATATGTTTTAGTTATAAGTGGCAACACTTAGAGAGGTCGAGTGATTCTAGGATTAGAAGAGTTAAACAATATTATGATTATTGGAAATTCATAATAGTTATAGCGTATTAAATGTTATTTGGAATTTTAATATTGTAAGGATGTGTACTTAATTAGACTTTTATTGTTATATTAATGGTCTTAGTTGCTTTAAATGTTCAAGTGTATTAACTGCTGAGAGGCAGGCGATGCTCGTATGGTCCTAGTGAAACCTAGGGGAGGCCAGGTCATCACAATGTAAGTACAGTCTCCTTTGCAAGAAAATGTAATCTCATCTCAAATAATATTTCTTCACATTTTCTCTCTATAGCAAACCTGGCACAAGAGCCACTGTTAGTAAAATAAATTGCAAATTTCTATTTCTACTATTCCATCATGATTGTCTAATGCAGATATAAATAGTGAGATACATGATGTCTTAAAGTTAATATTTTCTTGTTGAATCAAAGAAGGTTGGAAGTATTGCTAAAAAGTTTACTTTTGTGAAGATAATGGAGGGCCAAGAGATGTGTCTAATGCAAATCATATGAAATTTCTTAACATTCTCTTTTTCTATCTCCGTAATTGGAAAAAAATCTAAACACCAAAAATAAGATTCACAAATCTGAAGATGGAGTTTCACAATAGGGTTGAAAGAGACTTGTTGAGTAATTTGCTTATGTCCTCGTAAAATTTTATCTAGCATGATGCATGAAGCCTTGAGACTCACAATATGACTCTAGTTCTGCCTCATCTTTGAGAATCTTGCTGAATTCTATGATAAAAAATCTCATCCTAACTGAAAAAGAAAGATGAAGTTTTAATGAGGAAAAATTGGAGAGATTTTGTGAATTCATGGAAACGGGTCTGGATAAGAAATGCAAATGGTTCTAGAATGCTAGTGATTGCAGAGAATATTGTGGTTGATAATCACAATCTGCTTTAGAGAATTCCATGAGTATGAATAAATTGATAATTATTTTGTGGTCTGCTCTTCAATGATTATTGATCTATGTTGGTTTCCTTTTCTCTTTTTTCCCTTTTTATTTGATAAATCACTATTGGTTTCCATCCATTTGGACACCAATGTGCACATTTGTTCTATCTGCATGTAAAACTGCTCAATCCATGATTTGACAAGTAAGGCTAATCTTAAATCATAATAATAATAATGATGATGTTAATATTGGTAATAATAGTAGTAATAATAATAATATTATTATTATTATCATCATCATCGTCATAATAAGAATTCTTCATTTATGGTTTCTTTTTCCTCCACTAATGCAAAGGCACCAGAAGAAGCTCAAGCATTACTTAGTATGACCAAGCTAATTCTAAGGCCCTATTCACTGAGGAAGAGTTTAATTCCAGATAGATACAGGTCAAAATTTTGCATTTGGTTTTGTCAGTCTTTTAGTACATGCCATTTAAACCATTGCTTGAAGAACATAAGGCATTGTGAGAGGAGAATGAGCATATACGATCATCCATAGTGTTACTTACACAGCAAGTCAAAAAACCCAAGCAATTAGATCTCTCAAATGATAGTTCTTCATTATCATTCCCACTGAATTTTGAAAACATTTATAACCCTTATACTTTGTTGAGTTTTGATTATTTTCTTTACATTACTTTGTTTGATGCATGTTTATTCTATTTTGCTACACCAGTACTAATATGGAAGGATGATATTTAAGACCACTTTGTTATATTTCTTAGTGGTTTTTCTTTATATATTATTGTACATAGGTGGTGTTATTGAATTCTAAATTCGATTGATGAGGGTAAATATTAATGATAGATGCCAATCGAATACAAACAAATTAATTAGCAGTCAGTATTATCTGGCCAATTTACCAACCAAATATTGCACAGATAATTACTAATTGAATTAGCAATAAATTAGTTGATCAGTAATTACCAATCCATTACATTAGTTGGTAATTACCAACCAAATAACTACCAATCGATAGATAGATAGATATATATATATATATATATAGTCAGTAATTACCAACTGAATACATAGTTGATAATTACCATCGAATTATATAGTTACCAACTAATACAATTGGTCAGTAATCCAATAAAATCAATGGGTAATTACCGACTGAGCTATCAATTGCAATTGGTAATTAAATTTTGATCGATAATTACCAACTAAACTGATGATTTCAGTCGATAATTACCAGCCAACTATTGAATTCGATCGGTAATTACCCACCAACATTTTATGACATATCAATCGATATATTAGTAGGTAATTACTGACCAAATTTGAATAAATTTTAAAAATAAATTACCAATCAAAATAATTCAGTTACTGACCGATGATTTTGTAGGTAATTATTGATCAACACAAAAAAAAAAAAAATAGTTGGTAAAGATTACTTCTTTGTTTAACTAGTATTAGGTACCAAAAACTTGAATTAGAATGCCGTTCTCGTCAACACCAGTAACTGACCTAGGGGCTGCTCCTCACTCAATGTTTTGTTTTAATTGAATGTTGTTATTGATGCTTGATGAATGCAGTGTCATTGAGAGCTTAATTTCCTTCTTTTGGCTAGCTCAAGGCAAGACAAAATTCCTATTTAGCGCGAAAAGGTTTTTTCTTCCACTTGCTGTTTTCTTTTCTACTTTCTTTTAGCTAACGATTTTGGTCCCCCTTTTACGTCCAAGGGTTGACTCTATATCTTGCTACCAATTCCTTCTAGCTATCCCAAGATCAATCCTTATTCCTTTTCAAATAATAATCCCCTCTATTGATACTTGTCAAATCCCCCTTCATTTTCAAATCAAAGTAAAATTTTACTGTTCCTAGAGCTAAGCTAGGTGATAAATCCTAAATACAGTCATAAATGGGAACTGCAACTGGCATTGCCACCAGTTGTTTGACTAATACGATTGATTAAAGATAGTCTTAGGAGGATGGTGCGATTGTAGATTCTTCTACTGTGACTGTAAGTGTCTGTTGTCCTTTTAATTATCTTTATCCAAGCCTAGATAAGTGATTCTTCGATCCCTAGACATTTACAATGGTGCTTCATCTTGTTTTGCTTTCTATTTATTGAGAGCATTGGGTCCTAATAGGTCAAACCTATGTGAAGTTAGTTATGGAAGATGCTTATTTTATGATCTATAGATGATAAGTTTTAGCACCTAAACCATGTGACACTTCACTCTGAGGAGATAAATGATAAGACTAGGATACTACACCAACTACTGCAGCATTTAGCTGAGGAGAATATATTATGCAGCCCGATTCTTCCCTCTATTACCAGAGGAATTAAGTGGTGGCAAGCCGATGGATAGATGACCACGTCTTTACGAAAAGTAAAAAGAGCATTTTAAGAAAAAAATGAGGGTACTTGTTTTACTGACCTGCCCAAATCAGTCGGTAATTGGTCGATAAAGAGCAATTACCTACTGACTTTGACCGTCTACCAACCAGTTTTGGCAGTCAATAATCAACAATTTTTTAGTAGTGCAACATAGTTGTTTATTTATGATGATGTCTGTAAACGTCGGGATATATATCATAAATTTAAGAAAAAATAATTTGGCATTATTTTAAATTATTAGTTTTAAAATTAAACTATTAAATTGAAATTAAATAAATAATTCATAACATTACATTAGGAAAATACAATTAGTTTCCATTACAATTTGTCCTAATCTAGAAGCAGCCACAACCAATCTAAAAAGAAAAACAGCCATCATCTGTAGAAAAATAAAATTAAATGAATAGAAAAATAAAGTAATTGACCATAATATTGAAATCAAAATTAACATTAACAGTCCACTACGACTGTGGTACTCAACTATGATATTCGACTGACCTCCTTTTGTAGTTTGATTTTCATTATCACTGGTCATATGTGAACCAAGAATGCTTCTACGTTTGCATCCTATGAATGAATTTTTAGACTTAAAAATATTAAGCACAATCACTACTTTTATGTAATGGAAAAAAAAATTTATATAGACAATTTAAATGAATAGATATGGTCGAATTCGAGTTAAAATCCACATGTTTTAGAACTATATCACACAATGCAGCATTTTGTAGTAAGACTGGGTCACATAACTTTGTTCAAAAATGGAAACTCCGTTTGAATTTTATTCCATACTAATTCAAAAGGAGTTTCCATTTTGAACATTTCTTCTATTTTTGAATTCTATGGAATCTATTGTCGATTTTAGAAAACTTTTGACTTTACTTTCAATTTAACTCATTAGAATGAGCAATAGATTTATAGATTCATTTGCATAATATCGTGATTGAATGAGAAGAAAAAGTTATCACAGATCACTCAAGAAAAAATACTTTATAAAATGAAAAATTTTGATATATTATCTTTTAGCCTTTTAGAGGTTCCGCATTTTATCTTTCCATATTCTAAATCCTTGCTCACTATTGTAGCTAGACCGGTGATATTGTTCCTCCATTGATCAAGAATTTTGATTTTTGGGAAGTACCATGATCATCCAATAAGAAGAGTTTCAATTTTTTCAAATGAACAATTTTAGACCTATTGATTCTAGCAACTAATTGCAGAGTTGATCACTCAGACCTGTTAATTCATAGACGTAGATCTCGGACCTATGAATGGGGATATTCCCGAAACTTACACAGAAAAAGGGAAGTGAGTTAGACAAAAAGCAAAGCAACTTGGAGAAAAAAAAAAAAAAAGAAGTGACTTGGACAAAAAGAAACAAAGTGGCTTGGACAAATCCTTTTTGTTGATAACCTCAGACCAATCACTCGAATATTAATTAATACGCAATTGATCAAACATTACTTGAAAGCAGCTCTTCCGCTCAAAAGCGAAATGTTCCAAATATTCTTGGAAATTCTTGCTCCCATTGGACCATCTGTAATCTATATTGCTCTCATCTTTTACGGAATCAATCCCCTTAGACTGTACAAGAATATGTGGAGCTTAGCACGTCTGCAAGCACTGGAGAACATTCTTTTGCTGATATCATTACCAGTATTTGATACTGGGTCGTTCATAGCATTACTATACCTTCTCTATTCATTGCGGGTTGGTTATTCGTCAGCACCGGTTTAGCTTATGATGTGTTTGGAAGTGCATCACAACTATTGATTCCAATTATTTTATTTTATTCTTTCTTCTCTTTCTTTGATGGAAATGATCTACAACACTTATTTGTTACTCGGTGATTTAAAGTTTTTAAAATAAAAAAAGATTCCAACAAAAAATTACTTCTAGAACTCCGAAAGGGAAATTTCTTGATCTCGCATCTACTTAATATATGATATCACTTACATTGGACGAATTTTCTATTGAATCGAGCATCGTTTTCCATCAATAAAAATAAAGAAGAAGTAAAGCAAAAAAGGATTTATTTAGCACTCACTTGCGATACTGATTAAAATAAAATTGCGTTACTGTGTTAGAAGAAGGATAGCTGTACTGATTCAGTATAATCTAAAGACGCCCTCGGTACCATATTGATGGTTTAGACAATCCCAGAACCTTTTCTTCAAGGTCTCTCTGCTTTTCTCCCTCACTTGTTCATTTTTCTTTAAAACTTCTCGATTTGAAATTGAAAATATCTTTGAGGTTACTCTAGAACCCATTCCACGCACATGACTATACCTTTTCAGACCAATCACATGGTATAGGGCATCGCCTTCTAAAGATGAAATGCCATTAGACTCTGCAAAGACCAATTTCATGCATTCTTTTATCCAAAATTTGTTGTATTTTATTCTACATAGATAAAAGATTAATAGTCAAGTGGTATAGTCGACTATGGGATATAAACATAAGTTACTAATATGTATTATTTACCAGTACTTCCTCAACCTATTTATTAACTAGCATTCCATCCTTGTTCTTGTGATAATCCATATATATCTTTGTTCTACTAGGATGTTTTCCATTTTTTATAACCTAAAAATCAGAAAATACTCTTAATATTTTATGTGGCTCAAAGCAATATTTGAATTTTGCACAGATTAAGAAAACATACTGATAGATGTAGTAATATATTACCTCCACTTCTATCCTTTGAGCAAATGAAATGGTCCCAGGTATGTGGCGTCTTCATTTGTGCTCTTGCTTTTTTTCCATTTTCATATTTTTGCTACACAAAACACTTAGAAATAGTCTTAGCCTCATGGTTGACTATGGAGTAGGTTACAGTATTTAACTATATAACATAAATGAATGCTTAATTCTACATTAAACTATTGACTACAGAAATTATACCTACCACTCTAGAGAGTACCATCTCTCTACAAGCTTGTGCCAGTGATCTGGTTTTGTTCTTGGATCAACATTGGCTTTCAATTATGATAGACTATTGTGTTTTGAGAAATAGTCATTAAATAGAGTGTGTTTGAATTCTTTCAAACATTTTCCCACTTGGTGAAACACCCATGACTTCGGACTTGCTTCCAATTTAAATTTTAATGTGACAACTCTCCATATTTCATCTTTGAGTCTTGCTTGGACTGCACCTCCAGTTATCATACTCGAGCAGGGCTAGATCTAGATTTCTTGCCATGGCCCCAGCAAAATATTCTAGTTCTTCATTGTCGACACATTAATTAAACATGTTAAACTCTGGTTCAATCTCTTGTCCTGGACATCCTCTATAACATAATAAGCCTAGTTGATTTAATGATAGCTGTCAATTAGTCTTAAAAATTGAAGTGGTGGGACTTGAAAGTTTTTGAATGAAAAATTAGGTAATTGATAATTTTTTATTTTCCATAATTAAGTTAAAAAGCTTAACATTATGGTTCTCAACTAATCATATTAATGTGGTATTTATTCTTTTATTCCTATTTTATTAAATAGAA
>MEJB01000101.1:78873-96752 GCA_001752375.1 Rhazya stricta
ACAACAGCAATTCATAGGCACATTTGAGATAGTATGGGTGGAAAGTGCATCCGGTATGGATAGCAAAATATCCGCCCACCTCACAGGACTTCGTTATTACACCTCGTCACCGCACAGCGCGTCATAAAGATTTCCATCTTCAAATGAACACTGTAATATTCGACCTTGCGCATTTCCATTAAAACTCCAGTGAGAGTCTCACCTATGGTAGTGAGATACGTCCTATCGCCCATTTTTAATTCACCACCGCGGCTTACGAATAACCGCGGAAAGCCTGTTTTAAGGTATTGCTCACTCTTACTATTTCCTTTTCTACTTTATTACACACATCTCCATGTCCAAAACAAATCTCAACACACTATAAGTTGTTAGGATTAGTGAAATACAACAAAACTCACATGTTGCCCTCTTTGTTGATCAAATCTCTCTCAATTGTTGCTTGATTCAATACTTGGTTTGATGTGTATTGCCTGATATAGTATCAAGACCATAGGGAATTAGATTACTTTACAATCACAAAATGAAAGTGAATATAAAGAAGATGTGTATAAGGCTGCTGTCCTGCCAGTAGGTGCCCACAAATAATGCGGATAAGAACAGACTTAAGAAAGACTCTAGTTTGGCAATAGATGTTCAACAAGACATATTAGAAGATAGATTTTATAGGAGCTTGAGGAAGGTACGAATAGGAACGTACCTCATACTAGCCTTGAAGGAATGCGCCATATGAAGCTTGTGAATATGATCAGAGGAAGTGGCTTGGCGTAGGGTAGGGCGTAGGCTTAGGGGAGGAGCAAGGGTACCTTTCGATGTCTCCAAGTTTTCAACTTAATCTTGAATGATATGATTATGACCTGACAACTACAGACGTAATCTAAATGTATCCTGGAACTTTTTTTTTCTTTCTTTTTTTTTTTGAATTTCTTTTTTTTTCTTTTCTTTTTTGTTCTCAACAATAAAAGGCAAGATAATTATTATGCTTCTGAACTTCATAAATACGCAAAACAAGAGTAAACAAATCTGCGGATGTATAATAGGAGTTTGGGGGAATGTGGATAGGAGGTTGGTTAGCAGTCCAAGGCCAACTGTAATTTTTTGAATTGGCAGACTTGTTAAGAGGATTTGAGTTGTTAATCAGACGCAGCCACTTTTGGATTTTTGATTGGTAAATCTTGTAGGATACGGTTGTACCAACATGCCAAGAGTTTGGGCGTGATTCGTAGATTGGGGCTTGGGTAGCTAAGGGTAGTGTAGGATCAGAGCGCTTGCCCTATGAGGAGGATTTGGCCTGGATTTGACTTTGCTTGCGAGTGTGATTGGATGTGGTGAATAGTCCAAAAGCTTGTGGTTCTTAAGAACAAAACCAAACAAGAAACAATTGGAAGATGTTAGACCAAAGTCGGACAATGGGGAAAGAATCGAATAGAAAGGATATATGAAAAGAAAAAGAACCAAAAAGGCAAGGACATCTGATCTCTCTGAGATCAAAGAACATGAATACCTGAGAATTCAACTTCTTCCCAGTTTGCAACTCTTTACACCCATTGGCCATGGCAGCGAAGCACAAGGAGGTACTCAATGAGACTTGCTAGCACCAATCTCTTGAAGAATTGAACACACTAATATCAACTTAAGCTAAATCAACAACAATGCACTCCTAAATCTCTCAAGGGAAATTCGATGGGCATCAACCAAAAGGGAAACCATGTTTTTGTGTCTAAAACAAAATGAATTCTAACCCTAAAAAATCGAAGCAATGAATGCCCTTTTATACCTAGGATGGCCTTACAGTTGGGATCTTGAAACCACTGGAGGCCATAGGTTCGAATCCCAGAGGGCTAACCCTGCTATAAAGGAAAATAATGCATAAAACAGTAATAAGCTAGAGAACCATGTCTTAAAAATCCATTACAAATCCCAAAAGAATCCTCAAATTATCCTTGAGGTCTTTCTTGGTGCCCTATGGCCCACCATGCCTCAACAACATGAGGCTTAGGAAGATTCTCCAACATGGCTAACTCCTTGGCAAGTAGAAATGCAACTAACTTGTCCAACAACTCTTGTTGGATCCTTCTTAGGCCCTAGCTTCTAGATCCATGGGGCCAATCAATGTAGCTTCCATAGGTTGGTGTGGTGAGTGGGTCTGGAATGAGGGACCACTCACCACACCACATATGGTGTGCTTGATGGCCCAAATAACTAGAAGCTTAGGAATAAAAGATCCAACAATCAGTTACCCAATGGGCCCAAAAGAAGACAGCCCCCAAGGCCGGGGGCAACATGTCCTTCCGCCTCTTCTTCCGTCGTGCAAGAGAAGATAGCCCCCCCCCCTCGGTTCTAGTGACTCTTTTCTCTCGGAACGCAAGAGAAGACAGCCTCGTCTAGACTCCTTTTCTTTGCGGCCCAAGAAGAAGATAGGCTTTCTAGCCTTATTTTATGTTTTATGCATTAGAATTTCCTTTTTTATGCAAGGTAACACCTAGGTATAAAAGGCTTCCTGTGTCCCTTCACTTTTGAGACGAAAGATTTTGTGGAGTTTAAAAAGAACACAACGAAAAATACTGTTTTCCTTTGGTTGAAATGCGTCGAATTTCCCTTGAGAGATTTAGAGTGGCATTGTTATTGATTTGGCTTAAGTTGTCCTTGTAGTGTGTTAATTTTTCCACAGGAATTGGTGCTAGCAAGTTTCCATTAGTATCCTCTTTGTGCGTGGTTTGCATAACCCATCGCGTAAGGTTGTAAAGGGAAGAAGGTTGAATCTCATTGGTAATTTGGTTCTTGGATCTCAAGAGATCAAGGGTTGTTGCCTTGTTGGTTTGGTTCCGCGTTTCTTTCAATTATCCTTCTATTTTGATTTCTTCATCTGATTTCTCCATGCCGACTTGTTCTAAACATCTTCCCATCATTTTCTTATTTGTGTTTGTGTCTAGATCTGAGCTTTGTGGCTAATCCCGACATCAGTAGTTGCATTTTACTTGTCCAAGGAGCTAGCTATATTGGAGGATCTTCCTAAGGACCACTCACCACACCACCTATGGTGCCTACATTTGATGGCCCCATTAAAGAAAAAAACTTAATGTTTGAAAGGGTATAGAAAGGGGATTCTGTTTTTCTGGCACAAGCTAAGAAGATCCAACAAGAGTTGGACAAGGTAGTTGCATTCTACTTGTCCAAGGAGCTAGCTATGTTGGAGGATCCTCCTAAGCCTCATTTGTTGAGCATGGTGGCCATAGGAGCACAAGAAGACCTCAAGGATGTTTGATGATTCATTTGGGATATGTAATGGATTTTTTTAAAGACATGGTTTTCTAGTTTATTTTATATTTCATGCATTAGTTCCTTTATAGCAAGGGACTCTAGAGTTTGAAGACAAGTGAACCACCTAGGTATAAAAGGGCTTCCTTGTCTTCACTTTGAAGGGTAGATTTTCSTGAGTTAAAGAACACAAAGAAAACACTGTTTTCCTTTTTGGTTGAATGCATCAAATTTCCTTGAGAGATTTAGAGTGCATAGTTGTTGATTTGGCTTAAGTTGTCTTGTGTGTGTTAATTCTTCAAGGGATTGGTGCTAGCAAACTTCAGTAAGTATAGTCCTTGTGTGTGGCTGCCATAACCATTGTGTAAGGTTGTAAAGGAAAGAAGGTTGAATCCTCATTGGTATTTGGTTCTTGATCTCAAGAGATCAAGGGTTGTTGACTTGTTGGTTCCAGTTTTCTTTCAATTATCCTTCTATTCTGATTTATCCATTCTGATTTCTCCATTGCCGACTTGTTCTAATATCTTCCATTGTTTTCTTGTTAGTGTTTGTGTCTAGATCGAGCTTTGTGGCTAATCCCCACATCAAAGTTCTATCAGAGCTTTGGTTGACATCAAACACATCTCTCTATCTCAAAAAAAAAAAAATTGAGAGTTTGTCCCCATTGTAAAGTCTTGAATTGTGGTCGACATCAAACACATCTTCTCGAAAATCACAAAAAAAATTGAGTTTGTCCACCATTACTGAATCTTGAGTTGTGCTTTGCATTTCTCACCATATTGTTGTTGTTCTTTGTGTGTTAGGATCATCCCAAGTCTATTGGCGTGCCAAAACTTACCTTAAAGCATATCTTTGGGGCTTGAGAGTCGCCAAGCCTACCTAACCAGGCGCCTAGCCTTTGTTCACACAAAGATCACCAAACACACCATCCAAGACCATCATACCACCTTGCCTTCGTCCATCATAACCCTACCACATTTTAAAGCCATCCACTCAGCAAGGCAAGGCAAATCCGAGGAGGAATTCCCCTAGGCGGCACCTCAACCCTACACTACCCTAGCTACCCAAGCTGCCCTAACCACCCCCAGGCCACCTCGGAATTCGTGCCAAAACAACTTGGCATGTTGGTTACAATCTTATCCTACAAGTTCGCCAATTCAAAAATTCAGATTGACCTTGACTTGTAACCAACTCTTCCACATTCCACCCAACTCCTATTATAAAGGCGTTTGTTACTCTTGTTTGTTATTTCTTGAATTCAAATAGCATAGGATAATTCCTATCTTGTATTTTATTGTTGAGACAAAAAAAAAAAAGAAGAAGAAAAGAAACAAAATTCAAAAAAAAGAAAAAGAAAGAAAGAAAAGAAGAAGTCTCCTACCTATTCTATAGTTGTGGTTAGAAAGAAAGAAAAGAAGAAGTCTCCTACCTATTCTATAGCTGTGGTCAATGAAAGAAAAAGAAGAAGTCTCCTACCTATTCTATAGTTGTGGTCAGAAAAGAAGAAGTCTCCTACCTATTCTATAGTTGTGGTCAGAAAAGAAGAAGTCTCCTATCTATTCTATAGTTGTGAAAAGAAGAAGTCTGCTACCTATTCTATAGTCGTGGTCAGAAAGAAAGAAAAGAAGAAGTCTCCAACTTATTCTATAGTTGTGGTCAACTTATATCATCAAGACAGCTGAAGACTTGGAAGACATCAAGGTACCCTACCTCCTACCCAAGCCTACACCTACCCTACGACAAGCCACTCTCTCATGCTATTGTCAAGCTTCATTGGCGTCTTCAAGGCTAAGTAAAGGTACGTCTATCCGTCTCCTCAAGTCCTAAATCTTCTTCTAAAGTCTTGATTGCACATTTCTTATTGCAAATCTAGAGTCTTGTCTTTAGTCTTTCTTTTCCTTTGATTGAGTCTTGTTCCTACTGCCGAGACATTACAGCTTATACCTCTCTTTATTCACTTCATTTTGTGGTTTGAAAGTAATCTAATCCTATTGGTTATTAATCTATACAAGGCAATCCATCAAACCAAGTTTGAATCAGCAACAATTGAGAGAAAGTGATCACAAAGAGGGCATACACAGAAGGTTTTTATTGTATTTCACTAACCTAACAAGTTCATGTGTTGAAGTTTGTTGTGATAATGTCTAGGTAACCAAGTCCAAGGTGYGAAGAAAGCAGCAAGCCATTGCCACCCTTTTTGTTCACCATGCTCAAGCGCATGGATGACAACTTGGCAACCTTGGCCACAAGGATAAAGGTGCTTGAAGCTAGGACCCCTTCACCAGTCCATTGCCAACCGTAGGCTAAGACCTTGGCACCAATTTTGATATAGGTGGCCCTAGCCATGATCACCCAAGGCCCCTATTGCCAGACCAGCTAAAGCTGCCTAACCAAAACTTCTAGAGAGGCGTCTAGGGCATCCTAAGCGCCCATGTTGAACCACATG
The DNA here is from genome assembly GCA_001752375.1 of Rhazya stricta. Classification (NCBI taxonomy): domain Eukaryota; kingdom Viridiplantae; phylum Streptophyta; class Magnoliopsida; order Gentianales; family Apocynaceae; genus Rhazya; species Rhazya stricta. The sequence continues at coordinate 84,575 of MEJB01000101.1, forward strand.
CCCAGAGTGCCCTACCAAGGAGCTGGTCCTTGTGTGGCATAAGGAAGTCCATTCAAACCATCAATCACCAGCCTCGGTTTAGAGCTCCTTACGATCACACATGCTTTTGATGCTTTTGCCAGGTTTACCCAAGGAGATGACATGGAAGAGGCTTTGGAGACCTGAGCCCAATCAAGACGTTTTCCAACACAAGAAGGTGGCCGTGAGGCTGAGCAAGATGGTCTAGGAAGAGTCAAGGTGAAGATCCCAACATTTGAGGGCAAGTGTGATCCAAATGCATACGTGGAGTGGAAAACTAAGATAGAGTAGATTTGGACATGCCACAACTTCTCCGAGCATAGGAAGGTTCAATTGGCAGCCCTTGAGGTTAGTGGTTATGCCTTGATTTGGTGGGACAATCTCATCAAAGAGAGGAGGAGAACCCTTGATTCGGCTGTCAACACTTAGGAGCAAATGAAGGCCCTAAAGAGAGTAAGATATGTCCCTCAACATTACACAAGAGAGCTGCGCCAAAGGCTTGAAAACCTAAGACAAGCAATGTGAGGGAAGATGAAGAAACCACTATAGCAAGGTATCTTAGGGTCTTGAATTCTTATTTCGCTAACGAAGTTGACTTGTATCCCTATGATTCTATGACAGAATTGCTTCATTTGGTGGTCAAAGTTGAGAGGAAGACTAAAGCAAGGAGCCAAGGGAGCAAAGGAGGTTAAACAACTTGTCACCATGGAAGAACCAAGGCAACCGAGGCCGAGAAGATCCTAGCGCCAAGGGAAGTGACCAAGGGAGCCAAGGTGGGCTGAGGCACAGTGAGCCACTCAACGGCAGCCCCACATCTTCCAAGACACCCATGCCATCTTTCACACAACCTAAAGGGAGTACTCCTAGACCTATATCTTCTAAGACAAGAGATATTGTTTGCTTTAAATGTCAAGGTATAGGTCCTTATGCTAGGGATTGTRTGAATACTAGGACCTTAATTATCAATCATTTAGGCCAATATGAGAGTGAGAGTGATAAGGATGAAGATGACATTGTTGATGAAAGGGTTGCAATGGAACATGATATGCATGATAGTGATGAAGGCATTGAGTATGAACATGGTAAGTCTTTAATTTGCAAGAGAACTTTGCATGTCCAACCAGCCCCTTGTGAGGATAATCAAAGGGAAAACCTATTTCATACTAGACGCTTAGWCAAAAGTAAGGTTTGTAGCATGATCATTGATGGTGGTAGTTGTTGCAATATTGCTAGCAGTGAGCTTATTTCTAAATTGCAATTATCTATATTTTATCACCCTAGGCCATATAAGTTGCATTGGATGAATGACTGTGGTGAGTTAAAGGTTAATAGGCAAGCTAAGATTACAATTATACTTGGTCATTATGAGGATACTATTTTAYGTGATGTTGTACCCATGCAAGGATGCCATATACTTTTGGGTAGGCCTTGACAATATGATAGGAGAGTTGTACATGATGGGTTTAGCAATAGATATTCTTTCACTTGTAATGGGCAGAAAATTGTGTTTAAGCCTATGATCCCTATGCAGATTGTGAAAGTCTATGAGAAGAAGAGGAAGGAGGATGAGGCAAGAGAGCAAGCAAGGCCGGCCACATCCAAGGCAGCGCCAAGGGGGCCAGTCACAACACATAGAGTTAAGGCGCCTAAGGATAAGCCTCTATATCTAGCCAGGCCTACACCACCTTCTAGTGTCCTCCTAGCTACCAAGAGAGACCTTGTGGTGAGCACACATGGGCTGCAAGTTGATGAAGAGAAGGTGAGGGCGATCCAAGAGTGGTGTCTCACCATGGCTCCATTGCTAGCACTCCCGGACTTCACTAGACCATTTGATGTGGAGTGTGATGCTAGTGGCATTGGCATTGAAGGCGTCCTCATGCAAGAATATTTTAAGTGCAGATAAACAGGTAGAGTTCATCAAGGAGTTGCATGCTAGGACAAGGGCTAGAGGTTGCTGGCCAAGGGAGAGCAAGTGGCAGCTAAGACTAACAAAGGAAGGAGAAGGATTGTTTTCCAGCCCGGGACCTTTTGTGGGTGCATTTGAGGAAGGAACGATTCCTCAAAAGACGTAAGTCCAAACTGGCGCCTAGAGGAGATGGTCCTTTCAAGATCAAGAGGAGAGTTGGAGACAATGCCCATGGGTTAGAGGTGCCCGGAGACTATGGAGTAAATGTGACATTCAATGTGGGTGACCTTACTCCCTTTGCAGGAGGAAACTTAGACCAAGATGACTCGAGGTCGAGTCCTTTCCAAGAAGGGGAGGATGATGAGGGACCACTCACCACACCACCTATGGTGCCCACATTTGATGGCCCCCATGACCAGAGCTGGGGCCTAAGAGATCCCCACAAAAGTAGGGAGATCAAGGTGCAAGGTGTTGGCATTCTACTTGTCCAAAGGAGAGCTCCTAGCCTATGTTGGAGATCCTTCCTAAGCCTCATTTGTTGATCATGGTGGTCATAAGGAGCACAAGAAGACCTCAAGGATGTTTGAGGATTCGTTTGGGATATGTAATTTGAAGACATGATTTCCTAAGTTTATTTCTCATATTTCATGCATTAGGTTCCTTTATAGCAAGGGGACTCTAATCAGATCTAGAGTTTTAAAAACAAATAAACCACCTAGAGTCGGATCTTGGAGTTTGAAGACTAGTGAACCACCTAGGTATAAAGGGGCCTTCTCTTGTCTTCATTTTTGAGGGGTAAGATTTTCCATTGGTTAAAGAACACAAAGAAAAACACTATTTTTCGTTTTGGTTTGAATGCATCGAATTTTCCTTGAGAGATTTAGAGTGCATTGTTGTTGATTTGGCTTAGGTTGTCTTGTGTGTGTTAAATTCTTCAAAGGATTGGTTGCTAAACAAGCTTCATTAAGTATCCTCAAAGTGAAGACAAGGAAGCGCCTTTTATACATAGGGTGGTTTACTTGTCTTCAAATTTATAGGATCCGATTAGAGTCCCTTGCTATAAAGGAACTAATGCATGAAATATAAAATAAACTAGAAAACCATGTCTTTAAAAATCCATTACATATCCCAAGCGAATCCTCAAAACATCCTTGAGGTCTTCCTTGTGCTCTTATGGTCACCATGCTTCAACAAACCACAACCACCTATGGTGCCCACATTTTATGGCCCCATGACTTAGAGCTAGGGGCTAAGAAGATCCAACAAGAGTTGGACAAGGTAGGTTGCATTCTACTTGTCCAAGGGAGCTAGCTATGTTGGAGGATTCCTCCTAAAGCCTCGTTTGTTGAGCATGGTGGCCATAGGAGGCACAAAGAAGACCTCAAGGATGCTTGAGGATTCGTTTGGGATATGTAATTTAAAGACATGGTTTTCTAATTTATTTTATATTTCATGCATTTAGTTCCTTTTATAGCAAGGGACTCTAGTCGGATCTAGATTTTAAAGACAAGCAAACACCTAGGTAAGTCGGATCTAGAGTTTGAAGACAAAGTGAACCACCTAGGAGGTATAAAGGGCTTCCTTGTCTTCACTTTGAGGGGTAGATTTTTAAAGAACACAAAGAAAAACACTGTTTTTCCTTTTGGTCGAATGCTTTGAATTTTCTTGAGAGATTTAGAGTGCATTGTTATTGATTTGGCTTAAGTTGTCTTGTGTGTATTAATTCTTCAGAGGATTGGTGCTATTCATTAAGTATCCTCCTTATGCGTGGTTGCCATAACCATTGTGTAAGGTTGTAAAGGGAGGAAGGTTGAATCCTCATTGGTATTTGGTTCTTGATCTCAAGAGATCAAGGGTTGTTGCCTTGTTCTTTCCAGATTTCTTTCAATTATCCTTCTGTTCTGATTTCTCCACTCTGATTTCTCCATTGCCGGCTTGTTCTAACATCTTCCATTGTTTTTTTGTTTGTGTTTGTGTCTAGATCCGAGCTTTGTGACTAATCCCCACATCAATGGTTAAGGTTAGTTCTGGTCAGTTGGTTCTGGTATGACTTGTTGCTGGCTGTTTCTGGACTAATGATAATGCTTATCTATTTAGCAGCCATAATATTACTAGCTGATGATTGATGCTCCTTCTTACTGAAATTTGCAGCTTAATACCATTTATGATCTCAAAAGCTCAAACAATTTTTTCTGTCACTTGCTGGTTGTTATATACATCTCTTCTTTGCTGCAAAATTTGTAAGCGTTGCAGTTTGCTGCCTTCTTGCAGGTTCATAAGTAGATAAAAGGCATATTTGGATTTATCATCTCTTGAATTCTCTTGTGATACTTGGCATGATAAACTAGAAACTATGTACTTTTGTTCATATGAAAACCGAAAAAGGTAGAGATTGTAAGAACATAGGGTTTTGGTAGGAATTTTAGTAATTTCATATGAACCACAATTCCGATGTGAACTCATTGAATTTTGGTATTCTCGCCACTTGATTTAATATATCCTATGCATTTTGGAATAGCATATGACTTATAGGGTATAGTTAGTTGGACTTTATAAATACTTAGGAGATTTAAATAGATTGTTTTGTTTAAGGTGGATTAGTGTATAAGTATACATGATAAGATTAGAATTATAGCCCATCTTGTGACAGATGAATTCTAAACCTATTTGGACTTATCTATTAGACTAATCCTACTCTTATGGAAGTCATTCAAATCTATGATATTATTCTATATATATTGGGTTTTCATGTGATACGCTTTGACCATGATTTTTATAGAAACAATGTGAAATATCYGAGAAGAGTTGGTCCTCTTTCTTGGTTGAATATTAAGTTATCAATACTTAATATTCTTCCTTATTTTTGCTTCGATTTATCCTTGCTATTTGTTAACTGTTCATCAAGAAGTTGTACCTCTAAGAAGACTTAGAAGGCGTGGAGGAAGAAGTTCCTATGCAATCAATGAAAAGCTGTTTCATCATCATTGTCAAATAATTCCAGAATCTATCAACAGCTATAAGATTCAGCAAGGAGAGAGTTTTACTTTGGTTAAAAGTTTTTCCTTTTGTCGAATGATTGATGTATAAGTCCTTTGAACTCACTCRATTTAGTGGTTTGTTTTGACATCTAGACGTGGTGCTATGGATGTAGGCATTTATACCGAACTATATTAAATCATGTCTCAATTGAATACTAGTGATTTCTCATTGACAAAGTACTATGAGCATACTAAATGACAGGAAGGAAAATTATATAATTGGCAGGAAAGAAAAGTTAAGATTATAGAAGAGTTCCAAAATTGTTTGAGATGATGCACATCTTTGTTTGCAGACAAGAAAAGATAACCTGCTATGATTTTATCAGGAAATCTATTGCATTATTTTATTGCTGTACAAAGATGCTTGTTTTCGTATCCAGAACTGAGAATTGTCAGTGCGCATAAGATTGTTTTTTGATATATTTACATTCTATTGGTAAATTTTAAACTTGTGAATTATATTACTAGTAGAAGTAGTAATCAACACTTACACAAGTTTTGCAGCCCATTTCTATCCTGCATCAAACCTTGTAACATTAATTTAGTGGTTCATTTCTCACAATATTCAGTCTGTTGCTTATTCAACCGATYATTGACTTAAGCAATTCTTATCCAAAGGAAGCTCTCTCGATGAAGAACTTTCTTGTTTCTTTACATCTCTATAGCATGTTCCCTATCTAAGATGACATGTTGAACTTCGAGGTGCCCCGCCAGATCGTAGGTTATGCATCATTTGGACTATAAGAAAATTCTGCAACATATAGTTTTGTAAACAGCTAGCTGTAGTTATCTCTCTGTATAAATATTGTGCCACCTTATTCTAAAATAAGCTTAATTGTTYACAATTTCTATCTCGAAATTAGTTCTGTGTGTTACATATAGGTCACAGCTTCAATCTCTCTTTATGTCATGTTTTCTATTAATCTAACAAGACGTATTTGTTATTTTGATTTCTATTGTTCTTTTTGGAAAAAAGAGAACCGCACATTTTCAACGAATGAGGAACTTAGAAACATCATAATGATGAGGATGCTAGCATAAAACTATGCTGAGATTGAATGTGGATGCTTATGGGAATCTTAGAGCCTATGTGGTGGGAGAATTGAGATAAACTGTCATTCAAATTGAGTAAAATTTAAATAATGTCCATTATAAGTTGAGCCTTCTCGTGTAAATCATATTTGCCATAAATGAACTTCABGAAGTRTAGTTAGAATACTTCACACCTGCTTCRCACATGGTAGAATTATTTTCAATTGATTTTTTTCTTTTATCTTTTCAAGTAGTGTATGCAATTCAATAAATTTTAATCAATATTATTTCTTTTCTTAGTAAATGATTTGTCAAAGTACATGTAACAACTCACGTTTTTACTAGGTCACAACTCTAGGAATACAATGTGTTAATATTATAGATATCGGGTTGGCAAATTCAAATAGGTAGATTAATTGGATATTTATTACTTCAAATAGGAGACTAGGTCAGATTAGACAATAATGGATCCGAGCATTTTCTTGGTTAAACTGAAAATCTTATTCTGAAAAATTTATTCAATTAAAAAAAAAAAGTTAGAGAAACTCCCCAATTTTTCCATATAAACTTGGCCAAAATTTTTGAGATTGAATCCTACCACCTTCTTAAAGTGTGCAGACTCTGTCTTATTTCATTTGATTAAGATTGCATTATCCTACATAAAAAGAAAAGGGCATGCAAGTTTTGTTCTAAAGCTTTCAATCGACGATTCCCTTCTTTCTCTATGTTGCATGTGATTTTTTTTGTCTTGCAAATACTAGAAGCCAAACTTGCATGTATGAAATCTTATTGGACCAAAATGTTGTTAGAAGTTCTTTAGTTTCCTACTATTTTCTTCCGTTAACTGATTTTCCCTTATTTATTTCTTTTATCTTAATTCATTTAAAAGGTTTCTTGAAGAACCTTTAACTATTCTTATTATTGAAGGCTCTTATTTTCCTTTCCTTGAAGAGAAATTAATTTCATTCCAAGAGTTTAAGCAACTCATTCTATAACCCCCCCCCCCCAAGTGGCCAACACTCTCTTGTTGCCTTAGCAATTTCAAACACTTTCTTCACTCTCTCTCCCTCTCTCTCTCGGCACCACCTCATGCCATTGGCATCCACCCTTGTCCACCATCCTCCAGCAACTCTAATTGATGAGGGACCACTCACCACACCACCTATGCTGCCTGCATTTGATGGCCCCATGACTAGAGCTAGGGCTAAGAAGATCCAACAAGAGTTGGACAAGGTAGTTGCATTCTACTTGTACAAGGAGCTAGCTATGATGGAGGATCTTCCTAATCCTCATTTGTTGAGCATGGTGGCCATAGGAGCACAAGAAGACCTCAAGGATGTTTGAGGATTATTTTGGGATATGTAATGAAATTTTAAGACATGGTTTTCTAGCTTATTTTATGTTTTATGCATAAGTTTCCTTTATAGCAAGGTAAGTCACCTGCATTCGAACCTGTGACCTCCACGATTTGAAGACAAGTAAGCCACCTAGGTATAAAAGGCTTCCTTGTCTTCACTTTTAGGCAGAATTCATTTGTTTAAGAACACAAAAACACGGTTTCCATTTTGGGGTTGAATGCATCGAATTTCCTTGAGAGATTTAGAGTGCATTGTTGTTGATTTGGCTTAAGTTGTCTTGTGTGTGTTAATTCTTCAAGGGATTGGGGCTAGCAAGCTTCATTGAGTATCCTCTTTTGCGCGTGGCTGCTATGGCCGTTGTGTAAGGTTGCAAAGGGAAGAAGATTGAATCCTCATTGGTATTTGGTTCTTGATCTCAAGAGATCAAGGGTTGTTGCTTTGTTGATTCTAGTTTTCTTTCAATTATCGTTCTATTCTGAATTCTTCCATTGGTGACCTTGGTCTAACATCTTCCATTGTTTTCTTGTTTGTGTTTGTGTCTAGATCCAAGCTTTGTGGCTAATCCCCACATCACTAATCCTCCACTAAGGTAATGATTCTACATCTTTTAGGCTCCACTTTCTTTCCTTTTTGTTGCTGCCTTGATCGAGTTGCTAAATTTTTCTTTTGGCTTGTTCAAAGCTTTGGACAGTTTACATGATCATCCTCAAGACTTCATCTTTGTTCCTCTTTCAAGGTTATCATTTTTCACTTTTTGGTAGAATAGCATGTGTAGGTAATTTACAGCTTGATTATGTTAGTCATATGAAGTGTATCAACATGATTACTTGAAGTTCATGCTAGCTGATGATAAGAATACTGGTGGTCGAATACTGGTGGTCTTGAATTGTTTGCCATTTAGGGCGTTTAAGCAAGTCTATTAAAGCTGCTTTCATGACGTTTAGCATGTCCACTGATTTTAATTTCTATAAGATTGCAAATTGGTTTGATTGGCATAATGATGATTAGCAAAAATTAAGAAAGAGTTAAAAAATACATGTTGCTGGAAATTTTGGTGACATCTTGTTGGCCCTATTTTTGGTCAGAAACTTATTTATGAATGAATTATACAAATGAGATTTTGATTACCCTAAATGCTAGTATTAGTTTGTAGGATTAAAACAAGATATAGATCATGGCTATAGCATTCATAAATCATAAGATATGGTCTTTCCAAAATCACTGAAGAGTGTACCCGAACCTAAATTTTTCCTACTATTTTTTTAATTGTGGCCTAACTCTATACTCAAATTATGAATATGATTTATGACTAGAAATATTATTGCCTTAGGAACATTTTAGGACCGAATTCACTCATTTGGATTAGTATAACTTAATTATGATAAAATTACTTAGACCCTATCAGATTAGCCTTCTCTTGTCACCACCCGATTATTGTGATAAAATCTGGTATTAACCCACACATCTATTGGTATTCAGCTTTATATGGCTGAAATCCTTGTTATCTTAGTAACAAAATAATTTGTTGGAATTTTGTTAGTAAACTCTAAGATATAAACTGAAACCCTGGTAGTGGTCAATTTTGAGAGATTGCATATAGACTCACTGCTTTGACCTTGTTGTTTTGTATTCTAAATCCAAATTGGGATTTCATCATATAATTAAAAATCCCTATGTCTTAGGGATTTCACACCAATTTCATGATCGGATTCCATCTACAACTTGAGATTTGATTAAAACACTCAAAGGCACTCATTCTGGACAAAATGTTCGAACGGTGCTTTTGTTACATGGAAAATGTATTCTTAACTTGCATGGAAATCATCATTTTTACAATAACGTTTTCTGGACATTATATATTTATGTTTCACTCATTGAAAAATCAGATTTGTAATGATTTTCCTTGTATTATTGGCTAAGCCAAATGAATGCAATAATGAATTCAATGGGCATTTGTTTAGTTTTTCTTTAACAAATTAGTTGTATTTTAAGAACCATAATGAGTATGATTGAATATTTACTTTCAAGGATACCTTACCACTTAATCTCGGTCTGGAGCTGTAATTAGAAGTCAAAATAATAAGGTAAGTCCCCTTAAAATCGTTTTCCACATAAGTGCATTTGTGAGTTAATTTCAGAGCTATTTTCAAACGCTTTTTATGAATTATGTTTTATCAAGTATTTTAAGAGTAATATTATGATGTTAGAAAAATCTGTTTTACTTGCATATTGCATCGATTTGTCTATGAAAAGAGCATTAAGAAAAACAGAGCATGCTTGATTTGATAGGAATAGCAGCACTTTATGACTCTGCAAATGATTCTTATTGCTGCTCATGAAATTGATTTTGATATGCACATTTGACATGGTGTGAACGACAAAAATTGTACGGCTTTTATAAGCGGACAAATGGATTCTTATCCATGGAATTTATATATTCATAAAAAATGTATCGAGTATAAGACTTGATTGTGATTGGAATTGTATATGGAATGGAGTTCTGCATTGGCAGCCCTGAATAACTAGTCCAGGGCAGAAACCTATGCTTGGCTAGTCCCCAGTATGAGGACMTCTTGTGTAGTCAGGATGATAGTATCAGAGGTTATCCACACTAGGCTCAAGTCGATTTTACTGTCTATGGCRAGAATGTATCGAGCAGAGTATCACATCATACACACCCACAACGTATACATGTGGACGCTTGTACCATGCATTAGGAGGTTTAACTTGGGGGCGACCGACTCCTTTATTAACCAACTAGCTGGTATATATAATTGGTTGTTTAAGAGGTGATAAGGTTGAAATCATGCACTTCCTACGTAGTGAGAAGCTGGTACTATTGACCTGTATGAGTTTAACACTGCAAAAATAGTTGTGCATTGAGTTGCTATTCTTATTGAAACCTGGTTTTGATATTCGATATTCATTAAWTGAATATACCAGCAGCACAGAGATGATTAAGATATCTAAAAGTTAGCTAGGGTAAGGAATTCCTAATGCACCAATGCTCAAAAATGTAAATCAGCAATGCTATAGTAGCTCAACAGCAATCCTATAGCACCACTAAGAGCAATGAATCAGCAACCTTAAAATCATAAATCGAGATATCACGTGAGCTCACCATCTAGATTTATGAGTCATTGTTCCTATTCACAAAGTAATTTTACCTGTGAGAGTTACTTAGCTTAGGGAATCCAAATAAGGCACAACTCTCAAGTGACCTTACAAGTTAAACACTATGTCTATATGCTTATAAATGGAGTATTAAACAATACCCAAGACTTGTATCTCTTCATGTATTTCCACTGTTTTAATACCTCTTGGCMTTCAAACAATTCATACAAATCAATAGCTAAAAAGAGAAGGTTGTGTAACAKATAATTCACTAGAATACAACATTTATAAGGCGTGAAACATACTATCACTCACTGAAGCATTAAGTGCAAAAGTTCATCTAAATCTTAACTACTAGAAAGTTAGTTCATGCTCTTAGATGTAACAAAATAAAAGAAAGCTATGCTCAACATCTCAAAATGCATCTTAAAATGAATATGATAGAAGGAGAAACAAAGCCTAAAGAAGAGTTGATGAAGCTCTTTGATGAAGTTCCCTTATGTTCTTCTTTGCTCCAAGCTTCCTCATCTTTGGCCTTCTTTCTCCTCTCTGTTCTTCTCAGCTTTTTCTGTTCTCTTGTTGCTGACTTCTCTAAATGTTCTTACCAGAATTTTCCTTCAAATGACTTTTTCTTCTCCGAAGCGTAAGTGGACAAAAGGATTTTTTCGATTAAATTCTACTAAGCACTTTTTGCTTTTTGATAGTGGAATCCACATGGTAGCATTTCATTGGCTCTTGTTTCTCTACTCCTGCCTGATRAGGGACCACTCACCACACCACCTCTGCTGCCTACATTTGATGGCCSCATGACTAGAGCTAGGGCTAAGAAGATCCAACAAGAGTTGGACAAGGTAGTTGCATTCTACTTGTCCAAGGAGCTAGCTATGTTGGAGGATCTTCCTAAGCCTCATTTGTTGAGCATGGTGGCCATAGGAGCACAAGAAGACCTCAAGGATGTTTGAGGATTCGTTTGGGATATGTAATAGATTTTTTTAAAGACATGGTTTTCTAGTTTATTTTATATTTCATGCATTAGTTCCTTTATAGCAAGGGACTCTAGTCGRATCTAGAGTTTGAAGACAAGTAAATCACCTAGGTAAGTCGGATCTAGAKTTTGAAGACAAGTAAACCACCTAGGTACAAAGGGCTTCCTCGTCTTCACTTTGAGGCAGATTTCRTTTGTCAAAGAACACAAAGAAAACACTGTTTTTCTTTTGGTTGAATGCATCGAATTTCCTTGAGAGATTTAGAGTGCATTGTTGTTGATTTAGCTTAAGTTGTCTTGTGTGTGTTAATTCTTCAAGGGATTGGTGCTAGCAAGCCTTCATTAAGTATCCTTTTTTTGTGCGTGGCTGCCATAACCTCTGTGTAAGGTTGTAAAGGGAAGAAGGTTGAATCCTCATTGGTATTTTGGTTCTTGATCTCAAGGGATCAGGGTTGCTTGTCCTGTTGGGTTCCAGTTTTCTTTTCCAATTATCCTTCTATTCTTTGTCCCATTTAATTTCTCCCATCGGTCCATTCTAATTGTGCTTTCAATTATTTAGGTTTAACGTGTATATTGATAAAAAAATCTATCTCCAGGTGGCATATTTGGACAAGTAGTAAATTACAAAAAAGCTGGGGGGAGTCTAAAATATGGCATATCCACTGTTACTTTTGTTATTGTCCTTGAATGTTTAAATTTTTGAGTCTCTAATGCAATGCAGCTCTAT